>PVIW01003512.1:0-165212 GCA_004026585.1 Noctilio leporinus | reverse complement strand
TGTTTTAAAAAGCTGCAAGGGGGCCCTGGCTGGTGGCTGGTTTGATTCCCAGTCAGGGCATAAATAACCAGGTTGCAAGCCGGGTCTCCAGCCAGGTCCATAGCTGGAGGCAGGTGAAAGACAACCATACATTGAAGTCTTTCTCCCTCTCTGCCTCTCTCCCTTCTCCTCTCTCTAAAAATAATAAACAAAATCTTAAAAAAAAAAAAAAAAAAAAGGCTGCAAGGTGGTTCTGACAAGCAGCTGCACTTGAGAGTCCCTCAGCCAGGTGGCTTGTCAAGTTAGCTTCCAGCTCCCTGGCTCAACTGCACTATCCTTATTTTCATTTTGTAATTTAGAAAAATGCGCTGGGTGGTGGAGATATGCTCAGATTGGAATGAGGATTTCTTTTGTCCCTGGTTACCTTTCCACTTCAGAGGCTGCAAAATACATTCTAGCTAACAGGTTTGGTGGAAATCACACAGGCAGCAGGGCCACTTGCTGACCACTGGATGGCATCCCTGTCCTTCCTTTTCTTGCAGGAATTCTGCTCCGCATTCACAGCTCTTGTTAGAGTGCTCAGCAGTCTCTTGCCAGTGTCTATCCTTCCAACAATGACATACAGCCACAGGCCTGCCAAGCCCCTTGACCAGCAGGGGAGGGAGTTCAGGCCCAGGAAGCACACCCCAACCCCCTTCCCTGTGAATGAATAGATCAGGCCATTTTTAAGGTGAAGGGAGGTTTTTCATTTTTATAAGAGCAGCCTCATCCCTGGCTGGTAGCAAAGTGGATAAGGCACCGGCCTGCGAACCCAAAGGTCACAGGTTCCATTCCCCAGCCAGGGCACATAACCAGGTTGCAAACTAGGTCTCCAGTCAAGTCTGTGGCTGGAGGCAGGTGAAACGCAACCATACATCGATGTCTCTCTCCCTCTGTGCCTCTCTCCCTTCCCCTCTTTCTAAAAATAATGAAATAAAATCTTAAAAAAAAAAAAAAAAAAAGCAGCCTCCCCTGTTTTATTCTGGGATATGTTTTACAGGTCATGCTACTAGTGACAGAGAATAAGAATGTTCAAAAGAAGTCCAGGAAGTAATCAAATAAACATTTCAGTCGTGAAAATCTCGGAGCCTATAATGCAGTTAATGGGGAAAGAAAATTTGTTAATATCCCATTTTATTTATTTATTTATTTATAATATTTTATTTATTATTGTTAGAGAGAGGGGAAGGAAAAGAGACAGAGAGGGAGAGAGACATCAATGTATGGTTGCCTTTTACCTGCCTCCAGCTACAAACCTGGCTGGAGACCTGGCTTGCAACCTGGTTATGTGCCCTGGCTGGGAATCGAACCAGTGACCTTTGGGTTCGCAGGCCAGCACCTTATCCACTGTGCCACCAGCCAGGGCTAATATCCCATTTTAGAAATAGTTGTGTCCAATGAACAGGTTATTTGTTTGCTTGTTTATTTTTTATTTACTGCCCTCTGACAGAAACAGGGTTAATTTTCTTTCTTTCTTTCTTTTTTTAAAGATTTTATTTATTATTTTTAGAGAGAGGGGAAGGGAGGGAGGTAGTGTATGATTGCTTTTCACCTGCCTCCAGCCACAGACCTGGATGGAGACCTGGCTTGCAACCTGGTTATGTGCCCTGACTGGGAATTGAACCAATGACTTTTGGGTTTGCAAGCCAGTGCTTTATCCACTATGCCACCAGCCAGGGCTTAATTTTCTTAAACCATCCAAGGTAGCAGGAAGCAAAAAGTCTCATAGTATTTCTAAGACACCGAGTCCTGGAAAGTTAGTTTTCTTATTTGGAGTTACATTGACAGGGGGTCAGTTGCATATGATCAGAGGTCACACCAAAACCTGACCTTAGAAAAATTGGATGTTGAAACACATTAGAACCATGCATCCCTGCTTTCTAGTGTTTTCCCCATTTTATTTAAATAGACATTTAGTGAAAATATGGGGTTTCAAAATTTATTTTGTATTCTGACTTTTATGCCCCTCCCTCAAGTCTCCTCATATTTTATTAAATATTTAGCTTTCTTACAAAGGGCAAAATGTCCCTTCCTGGACAACTGTGTTCTGCTAGAAGATACTATGATTGTGCTGGTCTTTCTTTGAGTTTGTCTTGCTGACAGGCTGTAGTTCTTACTAGAGTCTTGTAATGCACTAGGAAGAAGGCCAACCCTGGTTGCTGGAATTGAACCTCAGGCTTGCCATGGAGAAATATGACTAAATCCTGGACTTAGAGGAAACCTCAGCTCTGGGGACTATATGATGTCTGGTGGGAGCGGAGAGAGCTGGACAGCCCCCAAGGCTGCTATCTGTGCAGCATTTGCTAGTCTGCAGTTCCTTTGGTTGGTGTTTTCAGTTCCAGAATAACAAAGAGAGAACACCTAGCAACTAAGAGGGAAATAATTTAATCCTTCATCTTTGCCCTCCCTTAAGGAAACTAGTATTAAATTACCTTGTCTTGCCTGTCCTTTCTCTGTCAATACCTGGTATGTTTACTTAGCACATTAGACTGCATGCACGTGCATACTATAAAAAGGGATCTATTTACTGTCCCTTTAAAAAGTTTAATCCACAATCTCCTTGCAGTACCCAGCACCATCAAATCACAATCCAACTCATCCAATAGAGAAACCAGAGGGCAAAGAGTCATCGGCTGTTTGTGTGTCTCCTTCCCTGCTGAGTACTGTGATCTCCTTGAAACTGTAAACAGTCTCATATCACCTTGTATATAAAGTTTAGAGATGGTTGCTTGGATTGTGTCCTGTGGAATCTTGTAGATTTGTGGCTGTCTGATAACTTTAGAATAGCCAGAACATCTTTTCTTGTCATAATGTGTCATCTAAATGCCATTTATTTGAAGTCTCAGAAACTAGGATATCAATTACATAGGATGCTTTTTGAGGTTCCATGCCATGTAAGGTGTAATGGAGGAAACCTTGTGTAAGATTATATCTAAGAATTATTGAGCACTTGCTAGGATTCTGACACTGTTTCTATTTAATTCTCAGCACAGTTCTGGGAGGTTAGTATGTTGACTGAGGTTTTACCTTTGCAGGGGTTCACAGAAGGCATATGATATAAAAAAGCAAATCTATATTGCATATAGAAGAACAATTAGCTGGTCAGTCTGCCAGTGCAGGGCCAGTTATACCAGAGAATTTGCTGGGGTTCAGGCTCTGCTCTTCCAATCTACAGGCCTCCATATTTGAAGAAGCAATTCACTGAAAGCAAATATGAAGCTGACTTACATGAACTTGATTTGGGGCTGCCCACATGCACATGCGCATATGGTGTCAGGTGCATGGATCACTTGTTTCAGCCTGACTCACCTGTCATCATCCTTAAAACAAGTTGTGTGGGGAGCTGTGGTGCAGAGAGTCTGGAATTGGATCCAGAGTGAGTTTGCTGCTGAAATGTCAAGGAGGCTTTGGGTGTTCTCAGCCAGAATGACGTGGGTCTGGATGAGAAATCTTTTTCTCTCTCAGACAGTAGCTGGATGAGCACTACCAGTGTTTGTCCCTGTTCCTCTACCTTTAATTTCTGTTACACTTACACACCTCCTGCTGTTTACACCATCTTTCTTCAAACAGGGTTTAATGGAATTGCTTAGATTTGTGCTTAACTAAATTACAATCTCACTTCAGCCTCACTTGGCTTCCTTGAGACTCTTCGCAGATGCTTTTGTAGGAGTTTTGGACATTCTTGATTCACAGCTATACAGTGAGGAAATCTCTGAGTCTGTTCCTGTAGATCGCTGATCATTATCATAGTATGGGGATCTTGCTACCTTTGACTTTCAGTAGGTAATTCTACTTCAAAGTTTTTGGAGAGAACTTGTGGTCTTTCCCACAAACAAACAATGGTATTGGCATGCTGTATATCCTCTTATGTCCTCTTACATTTCTATTAAAAGGTAATGGCCCCTTTAAAAAAGAACAGTCTGTATTCAGAGCAGGTTAATCCTGCTATGTTCTGGAAACCTGGCAGAATCATTAATAAGGGAACCAGTTGTGTGTAGATTTAAATTAATCAGCAAGCATCCAGCGGCTAGAAACCTAAGGGGAGGGGAGAATCTTTCTCCTTGAAAAGAGAAAATATACTCCCCTCTCATTGGGAAAACACACACACGCTTATGGAAAAAACAGACATATGGTGTGGCCGTAATCTTTTCTCTCTTGTGGTTTCCGTCAAGCTGTGTGAAAGGAAAAGTTTAAATCTCTGAAAGATGAGCTGTACCCTCAGGAGAATTATTTCAGATTCTGAAGGATGGAGAGACTGAGGTGGATTATAGTCACCATTGTGAAGAGAGTGCCTTTGACTTCAACTCCAAGAGCAGCAGGAAGCCATGTTCAAGGTCCTATATTAAATTAGATGAGAGGCAAGTTGCAGAAGTAGAGAAGAGAGAATGGAGCAAGCTGCAAGGAAACTGGAGTTTTCCAGTCATCATTACTATTGGCTAGGCCCTTTGTAGGAGTGCGGACTGGTGACAGCTAAGATTAATTCTAACTCAGTGGTTTCATTTTCTCTCTTTAGTTAAGGCAAATGGAAACCAGGAGCAATGAAAAAATGGGAGTGTGACACCTGAGAAAGTTATTTAGGACCCAGATGTTTGAATAAATTCCTTACAAGCCAAAAAAAAAAATCAACACAAATTCAGAAGTTATTTTGAAATAAGCCATAATTGATTGAGATTTGCCAAGGTACCTCAGTTTCCTCTTTGAATTGTTATTTTTATTTAACTCTAGTACTCTTTAATCTTAATGCTTAGTTGTTAATATTTACTCCCGTTTTTATCCTAAAGGCATAAAGTAGTCAACAATCATGTGATAGCCTCTTTGACTTTAGTCACTTGATATTTATGAAAATTTCTTCTATTTGAATCAGGAAGATATTGCACAATGGATAGAACATTGAACGATGTGCCAGAAGACATGTATTCTAATCCCACCTCTGCCCCTTTCAAGAAAGGTCCCTTGGGACAAATCCTTTGCCTCTCCAAGCCTCAGTTTGTCGTGTATAAACCTGGGAAAAGGGAAAAAAAAAATCTACCTTGCCCGAGCCACATGGTTATTGTGATATTCAAATGACATAAAGTCAAATCAATTTAAAAGTGCTTGAAAAATCAGAAATGGCTTTAAAAACCACAGTTTCTGTACTTTGAAGAAATGCATTTTTAAGATAGATTCACACCTCTGCTCCCATCTCTGTGGTTTTGGAAAAGTTACTTCACTTCCAAGGACCTTAGTCCCTTCATCTATTAAATAAAAAGGAGCTGTCAGCCCTTCAGTGAACTCAGGCTACAAGGCAGGGAGTAGTGCTCGCTGTGAAGTTTATAATGGTTCCGGGCTATCCTGGGGGAACATGCTCCACCTTTCTCTGATTTAATTTGTCCTCTGAATAGTCCTTTCTGCAGCTAAACAGAAAAATAATGGGAGGAAACCATTAGAGTGGATCAAAAACTTCCTTCCAAAAGTCTACACTTGCATTTCTGTTATCATTTTTGCTGCTGTTGTTATTGTTAATATTGCAGACAAGGCAGCACACCCATGGATAGTGACACACCCAAAGGGCAGGCGTAGAGCTGAAAGGCAACATCAGCTCTTGGAAAATGAACTACTTTGCAAATCTAGAAGAGTGCCGTGGTGAAAACCATGCCAAGCCTTTATTTAGGTCAGCCTCACTGACTGGTAAAGGTGGGTCACAACTCCAGTGAGAAAGTGTCTATGAATCAGTATGTCCTGATCATGAAGAGTCTGTTGGTGACATCATCACATTAAAAAGAGCAGCGTTTTCCCCAAGGAGCTGCCTGCCTGAGGTGCTCACAACACATTCTCCAGGGCTCACCCATCTACACTCTGTAGGATGCCAGTCTCCTGATGCTCCCCACTTGAAACTACTGAGACATCTAATCTTTCAAAAAGATACTGACTTTACCGTGTTTATACATTTGATAAAATTGAGAAAAGCTAAGTGTGGATAAAAGACCCACAATTAAATAAGTCTGTAGCTAGAGCCTAGTGGAAGGAGTCAGTGAAAATGTGACAGGAGGACTATTATATCAGGTCCTATATGATTAATCTCACATGAACAGTATCTATCTATGGATCCGTAGGTCAATCTATTCATTGATAAAATAGGTATATTTTGGGTTGCTGTATTGGCAAACAGGAGTTGAAATCTATCTGTATATATAAGAAGAAGGTAAAACAATATAAGTTACAGCAATAAAATAGAATTATTTTTAGCCAATACCATTTCGGTAGCATTAACCCTTTAGGGTCCATTAAAGATTAATGATTATACTGACATGAAATTTACTATTAAGGTACTTCATTGAATTAAATTACTTAATACCGACTTAAAATATTCTTCAGAGTCTTCCAAAATTTTCCAAGAAATGTCTCCTTTGAAATGACTTTACCCACCTGTGACACTTTGTTATTTTTCAGCAGATTGTGCTTCTCCACTATGTTTACTACTCCTGGTCCTCTAATTCCAGTTTCTTCAGGCTATCATAGACAAAAATGACAAGCTTCATGCTAATATTACTGGGAAATGGTTTAGATATTTTGTTAATTTGAACCACATGTACATAAAATCTATAAACATTTTAAATGCATTTGATATTTTCTTTAACATTATTCAATATCATATAACCTGCTTGTACTACATCGAAGATCATTAATATCACTTTTTAAAAAAATGGATATTAAACACTTGGATTAAAATAATGACAAAGCAGTTAAGAGTTGAAATTTTCTTGTTTATTAATATTATGTTCTTATCTCTTTCTTCCAGTTCAACTCAACCTATAAGGCTGATATGGTTGTTATTTTAAATTGCTTCTTGTGACTCTTGCTCTAAGACTTGCAATATCTATTAAAAATCTTAATGAGGAGGATTATAGACCTTCTTGGCAAAGATAAACAACATAAATGTTTTGATTAAAAGGGATAAACTGAAATGGGATTTGAGCTGCGATAACAGCAGCCAGCAGGACAGGGAGACTTTCTTCCTCTCTAGACAAGCTTCTACCACCTCAGCATGAAGGCTGCAGTTCTGGCCCTAAACTCCTAGAGGAAGGGGGCCATTTTCATTACATGGAGGGGTTTTTGGGTATGTATATCCCTTTAAGAAAAACACATGGTGTGCTTTGAGTGTGAGGACATTTCACATTAAAAATTTGCTTTTGGGGGGATATACTTGAGGACATGCATATGTCCCCTTTGGCATAGGACCATCCCACTCTAATTAAGCCTGCTGTCCTGGGACAATTATTACAAGTTCCCCCCTTCTTTTCACTCTCAAATAATATATCTTTGAAAAGCAAAGCTCTAAGAAGTCATGCCTCAATGTATATTTTTAGAGGAATTTATTAAAAATACAATGCAGTCAAGTAAAAAAAATTACTTTTTAGTATATTGCTGAGGTTTTGAAGTTTAATCCACTGTATTATTTCTGGTACTAGGAGAACATATAAAGAAAGTTAATTAATACTCAATCATTTTTTATTTTCCTGTTGATTTTAAAAAATGATTTTGAGCTACATAATGTGCAACACAAGGTAGAGCCAAGGAAAGCAAAGTTCAGTTTAACATGTGTGTGTGTGTATGTGTGTGTGAACACATACACCTATGTAATATAGTCATATAAATAAATGACAACTTGAATCATTTTATATACTGTTTGTAATCTAATGTTTATCATTATTGTATGTAATCTTCATGTATCAGCATACTGCATCATCTTTGCCTGTTACATAGTAGGTACTGTACTCAAAATTTTTTAAATGAATTTTTAATGGCTATGAAAGGCAGGAGATTATATGTGTACAAGGTTGGGCAAAAATAGGTTTACAATTGTAAGTACATGAAATACAGAGTTTATTCTTGTATTAGTTTCTGTATGAACAACTGAAAACCTACTTCTGCCCCACCCTGGATATTTGGTGGGCCCTGTGATTTACACAATATTATGCCTTAAAATAAAAGCAAGGAGAGAAGTTGAAATATGTGATCTCCAATATTCTGGAAAGCTTGTTTCTAAAAACTAGCACATATGTCTTATAAAATCCTGCCAAATCTTTGAAGCATTCATCAGCATTTTTTCATAGTGATGACTTTTTGGAATATAGTTCTTCTACAGATCTTGGGTAAGGTAGTTGGAAGGACATCTGAAGATCCAAGATAAGTTTCCAGTGATATTTGTAGCAGTTAGTCAATCAAATCAAGTGGCACATGTATACCCATTTTATTTTTAGCACTTATTAAATATTGAAGGGGATATAGAATGATGAGAGACATGATAGGGACTTTCTTGGTTGACCTGTTTATGGTACTCAACGTTACCCATTTTTCAGGGCTTTGTTCAAGTCAGATGTATTGAACCTATTGATCATATTTCTTTTTCCAGGACTTCAATCCGACAATTTTTGTTCACATAACTCCTCCCTAACTTCAACTTCACACAATCTCTGCTTCAACTGTATCAGTCTACATATAGTCTTCTAAAACACAATGTTTATATAAGTATTTTATTTCTCTTACATGACTTTCCTAATTCCTTTCTCTTTTCAGTGAACTCTCAATTATGTTTCAAAGGTCAGCTCAAATATCATCCCTTCTGGAAAGCCTTCTTGGGACCTCCTTAGGTAAAATTAATCATTCCCTCCTCAGTGCTTCCATAATGCTGGTATCTGACTCTATTTTTTTTTTTTTTTAACACTTATCACAATGCTATGATTATTATTTGTTTGTGTTCATCTCCCTAGGCATAATTGATCTTTTCCTCTATATCACTGAGGACCCAGCTCCTGACAATAAGAAATATTTAATATAATGAGTATATAGCTGGGCCTTTATGGAGAATCCCTACTCTTGAATAAGCATCAGCACTGAAAACAAACTCTGCATTCACAAAATCTTCAGAAAATAAATCTACCTTCAGAAAGCATTAGCAGTAATATAGTTTTTATTAAACATTTTGGGAGAGAAGAGGACTTGGACTTTACATCAAACACCAAATCCCTGGCAACTTGATTAAAAATCTTTACCTTCCTTTTTCTTATTTCTTTTTTTTTTTTTTTAAGATTTTTTTTTTTTTTTTTTTTAATTTATCATTTTTAGAGATCGGGGAAAGAGAGAGGCAGAGAGGGAGAGAAACATCAATGTGTGGTTGCCTTCCACCTGTCTCCAGCCACAGAAGTGGCTGGAGACATGGCTTGTAACCTGGTTAAACTAGCGAACTTCAGGTTCACAGGACTGCACCTTATCCACTGTGCTACCAGCCAGGGTTTTTTCTTATTTCTTTCTGTCAAATTTCTCTTCTCCATCCTCCAAACAAGGACACACCAGAGTCTTCATGTAAGTAGGTAATGGTGTTGATGTTGGTGGCTGGTGGATATGTTATATATCAAAAGGGCACATTTTAAAAAGCTTAAACTGTTTAAAGTGACCACTTGATAATTATTTATAAATATGCAAAGACCTCCATGACCCAGCTCCCCAACTCTCTAACATCAACTTTTGTAGTCTTCCTCCTTGCCTATTATGCTTGTAGTTATAGTGCATCACAGGATGACTCACTCACTATTCATGTCTCAAATAATAACACTATTTCCTTATGTGCTTTTCTTTTCCAGTAGTTCACTGTCTCTGATCTTTGCCTGAATAATCGCAACTCATTGTTCAAGTTCTTTAGAATCTTATCTAAAACCTGCAAGTGTCCCTTCCCTGTACACTTAGTGGGAGAAACTGCTTTACAGAAGTGTAAAGCATGAGCAAAAAATCAGCATGACAATGAGCATGTTTTTGCTACAGAAGTAGAAAGAAATCATGTAGGGAATAGAGGTGTAAATACTGACATGCTCTGCTTCACAGTCCCACTGGACTATGAGCTTTTCAAAGGTGGACAGTAACTTATGGATTTTTTTCATATGATATAATAACTGCATAATAAATGCATGTTGAAAAGAACTACAATCTCTCCCAAGTAGAATGTAAACTTTTTCAGGAATTATAGTGTCCATGATGCTTAACTCCTAGCACTTGATATACTGGCTACAGATTTATTATTCATCAAATGCTTTTTAATTCACTTTACAATTTCTCTCCATTTTTCTACCAAAAATTGCAAGTCATAGCAACAGAGATAAATCTATAAAATAAGTTTCCATAATGAAAAAGTATTTGAAGAGTTTACAAAGAATTAAATTATAGCAGGTCAATTCAAAATTTGTAGCTTGTGAATGGCAATCTTTGGCCTTAGTTGGACCAAATCAAACCTTCTGTTAAGACCAAATCTACTTTGTCTTGATCTATTTTTAGATTGTTATGTAGGGATTTATTTGGTGATCAGGATATTCAATTAGGTGTATTTAGAAGAGTTTGTCATTATTTAAACAAATAGGAAAGCTGTTTATTCTATACAGCTGTGGGAAAATTCCTTAATCATTTTGAAACTGTTGTATTATGTACAAAACTAGAAGTTTTACCTGAACCATATGACTCACTTAGGTTCCATTTAGTTTAAAAAATTTGATTCAGTCACCTTGATTATCTTTATTAGGGTTCAGCAAAGTGTAGCCAGTGGGCTAAATTTAGACAACGATTTGTTTTTGCAGATTCAATTATATTGAAACAGAGCTACTGTCTTTTACATATTGCCTGTGACTGTTTTCAGTGGCAGAGTTGAACAGTTGCTACAGAGACCCAGAGACTGTGGTTCACAGAGACTAAAATATTTACTCTCTGACACTTCATAGAAAAAATTGGCCAACATCTGATCACATCCCATTTTTATTGATCTACACTGATGAAATTCATAGATCAAATAGTTGCTGATTTTAGCCCTGGCTGGTGGCACAGTGGATAAGGCACTGGCCTGTGAACCCAAAGGTCGCTGGTTCGATTCCCCAACCAGGGCACATAACCAGGTTGCAAGCCAGGTCTCCAGCCAGGTCCTTAGCTGGAGGCAGGTGAAAGGCAACCATACATTGATGTTTCTCTCCTTCTCTGCCTCTCTCCCTTCCCCTCTCTCTAAAAATGTTAAATAAAATCTTTAAAAAAATAGAAAGAAAAAAAAAAAAATAGTTGCTGATTTTGAGGACTGTGTCCCCCAGTCCTCAAAATCATGTTAAACTTAACCTGCAATAGGATGACATTTAGAGGTGGGGCTGTTAGAAAATGATTAGGTTGTAAGGGATCTGCCCTTATAAAATGATGTGTCCTTATAAAAGACCTCAGAACCTCCCTTCCCCCTTCTGCCTTATGCAGATACAGCAAAAAGATAGCTGTCCATGAACCAGAAAGCAGGCCCTCAGTAGATAACACCTCATTAGAATCTACTTGTGCCTTGATCTTGGACTTCCCAGCCTCTGAAACTATGAGGACTATATTTAACATTGTTTATATATATAAACATTGTTTATAAATCATCTGATCTGTGGTATTTTGTTATAATAGACCTAACAAAGACTTACTTGGGGATCTATACATTTTCCCTGTAGTCCACAATGGAAACTAACTGCAATAAAGAAAAAAAAAAAAAATTAAGAATATAATTAAAAATAAATAAAAAAGGTAACTTAAAATAGAAACCAAATGTTAGACCTACATGGTACTAAATATCCCTACAGTTTTTATAAGTAGACTTTTTATTTCTACCTGGATGCTGGTGTGCACATGGTTCTGGGATGCCATGACTTGACCTTTTCTGTAAAATTTGAAGATCCAGTAATAATGTAATTTTTTAATCATTAAAAGGGAACTTTAAAGACTTGTCTCATCTCTCATGCATGAAAGTTATTACCTTATATAGCATTCTTAAAATTTTTTTTTTTGTTGTTGACAGGAGGGAGGGAAGGGGGGAGATAGAAAGAGAAAGAGAGAGAGGTTGCTTTGTTGGTTTACTTGTTTACACTCTTATTGCTTGATACTTTTATGTGCCCTCACTGGAGATTGAACCTGCAACCTTGGCGTATAGGGATGATACTTTAACCAACTGAGCCACCTGGCCAGGGAATTTTGTCTCCTGTTCAGGCCTCAGTTACTTTAGTCTTATGCATGGACTATACCATAATTAAAGCAACAAAACTTGGAGATTCTTCCTTTATTTTATTAGAAATTAAGTACTGAGAATATCAGTTGTGTCTCTTATCTAGATTAAAATAAATGTGAAGAATAGAGGGGAAACAATAAGAACATCTAATGCTGAATAAATAGCTGATACTTATATCCCCAATCAATGATATTCAACTAAAACTATAAATCTATAGTCAAACAACAAATGTCTGCTATGAGTTATCTCTCTTGACAGAAGCATTAAGAGCTATTTTAGAATTTTCACTCAGATGCATAATTTGAATATCTCTGAGAAAGTATGGTATTTATTTTCATTGTATTCTGACAACCTACCCATGTGATTATGCATTATGATTATTCTCCTTTTCAGAGTTCTTATCACATCTTACAAAATTAATGCAGTTTATTCTCCATCACCATTCAGTAAACATTGAACATTTTCAATCAGTAGACCTAACCAAACAAATAACCTTATATTCTTTGCATGCTTTTCTATCTGGGAAGAATTGAGTGATTTTTTTCCTTTTGATTTAAGCAAACAAAAAAGGAAGAAGAAAAAATTATCTACAAGTATAAGTGGAATGTCAAAAATAAAAGCTTTCTGATACTCGTAACCATTGTGGCAACACAGAGGGATGGTTAATTTAGCAGTCAGGTGTTTTGAAATGGAAAAATCTCAGCATTTTTTAGAGGTCCCATTTGCCTTGATCTGTGCTATTGTATTCCCTTCCTTCTTGCGTTTGAGTCATTCCATTCCACAGCTTCCCCCTACCCCGTCAATAACTGATTTGTTCTTCTGGGAAAATGGGTCTGAGGAAAGAAATATTAGATCCCAGAAAATACTGTTAAAAAACGGATCTGATATTTGAAATGTATTGAAAGTCCAATTTGGAATTGGTCTTAATCCCCTGGTTGTTGCCTCCTCCTCTGCTGTGCCTTGGCATGTTGGCCTTTGTTTGTTTAGAGGCTGGCATGATGGATGAGCTGGTACCAGGCCAATGTGTTTAAGTAAAACCTGGGAGTTCCTGGGTTAGCAGAACACAATTCATGTAAAGCCTTGGGAACATCCAGCAGCTGTATTGCTATTTGCACCACTAAGGAAACTAATTGGCCTAAATCACATCCTATTTTTATGTTCAGGAATGAAAAAGAAATAATTTGAGAGCACTCTCTCAAACTTTGCACCCGATTCTTATGCAGGCAGAAAACTTTGAATTTCCTTCTAAAAAAAACTGTAACAGAAACACATGGAGAATTTATAGTGAAGAATACTCTAGGCTCCAAACTCATTACAGACTTTCCCATCTGGCCTGAGATGGTAAAAAGAATTACCTTCATTTCACAGGCAAGAAAATAGAGGTGGAGAGAGAATAAATGATTTCAGCAAATTGGAAAAGTAAGAAATTCAGCTTTCGTCTCCTGGCATTCATTTATTTATCCTAGAATAGCGAATTTCCAGCATGGGAAGAGTGTGTTTGGTTGTTGCTATGTTGTTGTTTTTGTTTACACAGCCCAGATGTGATTGAGTACATTACAATATTGTTGGGTCAGTGTTTGAAACCTGCAGTGGAGCAACTCATTCCATTTTTGCATACTTTTGATTATTAGAAAGTCACATTTAGACTGCCTATATTTCTGTTTTATCTTCCTTCCTTTTTCTTTTTTTTAAAAGATTTTATTATTTTTTAGAGAGAGGGGAAGAGAGAAGGAGGGAGGGAGACATCAATGTGTGGTTGCCTTCCACCTGCCTTCATCTGTGGACTTGGCTGGAGACCTGGTTTGCAACCTGGTTATGTGTCCTCACTGGGAAATGAACCAGTGACCTCTGGGTTTGCAGGTCAGCACCTTACCCACTGTGCCACCAGCGGGGCTTTTTTTTTTCCTTCTTAATTCATTATTTTTAGAGGAAATGGCAAGGAGGGAGGAAGAAAGGGAGAGAAACATCAATGAATGGTTGCCTTTCACCTGCCTCCAGCTACAGACCTTGCTGGAGTCCTGGCTTACAACCTGGTTCTGTGCCCTCTGGCTGTGGAATCAAACCAGCTATCCTTGGGTTTGCAGGATGGTGCCAATCCACCTAGCCACCAGCCAAGGCCATCTTTCTTTCAAAAGTCTAGTAGTTCTACTTTTTGGAATCATATGGGACAAATTTAAGTCTATGTCATATCCAAGCCATTGGAATATTTGAAGATGGTCATTTCTTCTCTTTGGGTTAAAATGTCCTTTCCCTTCAATATTTATTTAGTTATTTTGGGCTCAGGGCTTATTTTTACTGTTTTATCCTCCTCAGTTCCTTTTAACTAAGATCTGTCTAAAAAATGCAAAGTCCAAAACAAAAACGTAACTCTCTGGAAATTGTCTGAACGTGGAAGTGTAGGCTTATAAAATTCTTTATCCTAAATTGCATGCATCTGTGACTATCACCTTGAATTTAAGAACCTCAATCCTTGTCCTGTGTGTCTCCTTTTCTCTCACACTACTACCAGATGTGCACTCATAACACTTGTAACACCAGATGCGCATGGTTTTCCTCTCCATATCAAGCAATTCTTCAACATCAGCTGGGTGTCCTTACAATTTAACTCAGTTCTGACACTGTCTACCTGGAGATAGTGTCAGATCCCCAGGTTAAGGGTTCCATCCTGTGCGACTGCTCCCCACTTTGGATACCAGTTACAAGTGTTAGGTGCTCAGGTCATCCGCAACTTCTGTCTGACTTGGCTATAAATCAAAGATTCCCATGACTGCCCTCCTCCCCTCTATGGATTTAATTATATGCTAGAAAAGCTTATAGAACTCAGGGAAGCACTAATATTTATCAGATGGCTAAAGGTTGTGATAAAGGAGACAGATGAACAGTCACTTGAAGAGATAAACAGGGAGCATCTCTTCCCATGGAGTTGGGGCATGTCACCCTCCCAGTACAGGAATGTATTCATCAACCTGGATGTCCTCAAATGCTATAGTTTGGGGATTTTTATGGAGGTTTCATTACATAGCATCATCAATTATTAATTCCTTTTCCATCCCCTCTCCTCTCGTTGGAGAATGGGGGGTAGGTCTGAGAATTCCAAGCTTCTGATTATGATTTGGTCTTTCTGATGACCAGTCCCCATCTAGGAGTCACTAAGAAGCCTGTCCAAAGTCACCTTATCAGAACAAAAGATGCTAGTAGTGCTCTTATCACTCAGGAATTTAGAAGGGTTTTAGGAGCTCTGAGGGATGAAGAGCAAATACATCTTATTGTAAATCACAATACACAATATCACACACCTGTCTCACATTGTTTTTTTTTTGAGAGGTCATATTACTCTCTTTACTCAAACTCAGTTTACTATTAATTAAACTCCTTAAGACTTAATCATATGTTATGCTGTTTTGTCTTATCATTACCTCATCTTTTCAGGCTCGGTTGCTTTTCCATTTTAAAATGCATATGCATTTATCTCTGTTGAAGTTTATCTTATAAAGATCTTTTTTTTTTTTTTTTTTTTTTTTTTGGTCTAGCTTAACAAACTCTTTGAAATTTGATTCTAATATTTAGCATGCTTGGTATCCATCTTGTGTTATCTGCAAATGTGATGAGTTACCATCCCAGATTAGAAAGCTTAAGAAGTAATGCCAGAAGTAAAGGGAGGAAGGCCTCTTACTTCTCTATATCTATTCCTTAGTACTACTTGGGTCTGGATATTTAAAAATTATAATATCCAACCTAAAATATTCTATTCTATTCCAATACTGTCAATATCATGGTTACTGACCTCATTACATTTTTTGCTAAAGTCCAGGCATACCATGTTTGTATTTGCTATGCTTTCTGCATGTTAAGGTTGTCCAATAATTCCTTTAAAGTAAAGAAATTATTTCTGTTGGCCATAACTTATTGATAATGAACCTAAGTTGAGTCCAGTAGTTCTAACTATTGTGAAATTTTATAGAGAGGGAAACATAGTGAAGACTCAATAAAAATGATTAATTTTGGCTCAAATAGTATTTAACATTTTGGGTATTTTTTCACTTTTTAAAATTTAATTTAATCTAATTTAATTTTTAATTTAATTTTATTGTTGTTGTATCACATCCATCCCCTTTTTACTCCCCTCTGTCCCCTTCCCCACCCACCCACTCCCCACCAAAGTAAATCCTACTTATTGTCCATGTCCATGGTTCTTCCGTACTAGCTCCTTAACTAAACGGATCTCCTTCTTTGCCTCCTCCTCTCCCCTCTCCCCTGCCCACTGTATTCATGTATCTGGTTCTGTTTTGCTTGTTTGTTCATTTCATTCATTATTGTCCTATGATGGGTGAGATCATATGGTATTTGTCTTTCACTGACTGGCTTATTTCCCTAAGCATAATACTTTCTAGTTCCATCCATGTTGTTGCAAACAATAGGAGTTCCTTCTTTCTTTCTGCTGTATAGTATTCCATTGTGTAAATATACAAAAGTTTTTTGATCCAATCATCCACTGATGAGCTACATTTTAGGTTTTTAAGTATTTTTTGACCTACTGAAATTTTCTATTTTCTGTGATTTAATTTATAAGAAAATTAAGTACATAGAAAACTGATAGTACAACTATTTTAAAGTAATTCCAATGAAGTGTTCCCAAATTTTTGATATTTATAAACAGTAGCTCGAACAGCCAGAAATATAAACATCTCAATCAGAATTTTTATGTACTGCAGAGCTACCCATCCAATAAGACAGCAGACAGATAAAATCTATAAAATCTATCTGATTCCATGGGAAGTTGGTCAAAGAATTTCTAGGAAAGATAAGAGGAAATGATTTTAGTTAGCCAGAGAAAAATTCCTGTTATCAGTCTACATTTCCAAGGGAGTAGGGAGAATTACTGGCCTTTTTTATTTTTTATTTTTCTCTGCTTGTTTCCCCATGATCCAGCAGATAATCACTCTTTTCACAAAAACCAGTCATATAATCTTTGGGGAAATCCAGAGATGTCACTAAATTCAACTTTTAAACAAGGTCATAAGTCTGAGATCCCTGACCAGTGGCCACCTAGTCTTTATCTGACTATTTTGTGTAACAGAGAACTCATTACTAATAAAGGGACTACTCTATTTTTAGAAAGTTTTAAGTATTACAAAGCTCCTTTTTATGATGAATGGAAATTTACTTCCCTGTAGCTTTCAGCCTGTACTCTTAGCTCCATGTTTTTGCATGAAGATGCAGTAAGTTTAGTGTTTTCTTTGCTTTGAAACTCTTTAGATTTTAAAGGTGATGATCTAATTTTTTTACAAAGTTGGGTATTTCAGTATGGACCACAAATCTCTTCCCTCTGCCTGGGTCCAGGAAAAGGGAAGACATGCAATTCCTATGGAGGAAGTATAGTAAAGCAATTGGACTTGAAATTGATGGACTGCAATTATTTTTAGCTATTTAAATGTGATTTGCAATCTCTTGTCTTTATGCCTCAGCTTTTCCATCTGTAAAAATGAGATTCAGGGTATTTCTCTTAATTCATCCAGAAGAATGTTATTGGGATGTGATGCAAGAATGAATGCTTAATATATTTTAAATTATGTATTTTGTACATATACATACTTCAGACTAGGAGAAAAACCGAAAAAACTATATCTGTGCCCCTAACCAATGATGCGTATTCTCCGTCTGGGCACTTTCCTAGTGCTAATACAATGGAAATCTTTCCTCCAAGCTCAGTCTGTCCCAACTACATTTCTTCTTTCATTCTTTTCATCTCCAAGTCTCATTTACTTGATTTTTCCTTAAGCCTCAGCCAAGAGCTCTAAAGCCCTTCTTTTAATTGCTTAGGTCATCCTGTTCATCCCCAATCAGTAGCCACGTTTGTATTAGGAAAAAAAAAACCTTTAAAATTTTCAAATTACAGCTTCTTTTCTGTCCAGTCCCATCCTGTTTCACTACAATTTCAGTGTTCACAAATGTATTGAATCCCTAATCAATATGAAGTAAAATACAAGCTTCTTTTGGGTTTGTCATATATCACCTTATTTTTTCTATTCTCCCTCAAACCTCCTTCTCCTGCTCTATAATCCTTGCTCCAAATCCTGCTTTTACATTACAAAAAAAAAAAAATCAAATACCTACACCTTCTCCTGCTAAGACCTTATTTTAGTTTTTTAGCCTCTGTAACTGCTCAATACCTAGTTTCATTTCCAATTTAAATCGGCCTTTCAAAAGGAATAATGCTTCACTAGTCTTTTAATCTGCATACTGTGAATATAACCAAAGGAGCTTTAAAAAATAAAAACCATAAAGCTTTTAGAATTGGTTGAGAGAAGTGACTGTACATTGAAGATTCTGAATCCTCTTGTTTAGGAAGTACCACATACGGGCACCCGTTGAAATATTTGCGATGAGCCCAAATTATTCGGGTCTTACTTACCATAATCACTTCCAAGGCAGAAAGAAGGCCAGGGCAAAAAGGAAAATGTGTGTCCTAACAGACAATATGTTTTCCTTGCTATAATGTCATTACCAGTGATGGTAATCACATTACTCTGAAAAGAAAACAGATTTCCATTTTATTTCATGGTTCTAATGAATAGATCTCCATTTATGCTACTACAAAGTCATTTAAGGGAAGGGGGGCTCTTCTCTTTCAGAGTAGTTAGAGTAATGGATGATCTTTTCTGCAATTACTTGGGAATAATTAAATCTGCAAATTTTGCTGACAACTCTAACATTTGGGCACTCAAGCTTGTTCCTGGAGGCTTATTATATCAATCCAATGGCAGGTCTCCTGCCTAGCTCTGCCCCTATAGATGGGTTTATGGATTTATGGTGCATAGTGTCCTTCTCAGAACATCATTGGTACAGCTGAGAACAGTTAGAAAGGAAAAGGGAAGCATAGTTCTGCTGGGATATATTCTAATTGTACTTTTATTATGTCTGAGGAAGTCAGAGACCTGAAGAGGTTTCATATGAGATAAAGCTGCTTAGCTAGTCTGCAAACATCTACAAGGAAATAGAGCACCTGTGCATAAGTGGTAGATTGACCAAAAGTATCTTGGGTCTTGGGGGCAATGGTCTTTTCTTGTTCCTTTTTGTATCACTGATATCTGGCATGGTGATTGGCATATGGAAGGTTTTCAACTAGCAATTACTGAAATCAGCAAGGCCTTGGAAAATCACACTAAAACTAGGCATCTTGATTCAACGTTTAATTGACATTTTCATAGTATGATAGGGTTAGAAGACTATCTGACCTTCTCTGTTTGGGTATGAGTATTTCTACATGAACACAGGTGAAGTGGTCAATTCTAATCTAGAAAACATGTCTGCATATTTATCCTCAGAAGCCAAAATTTTTCTAATAGCTTGATCACTGTTTCAAATACCTAATTCAAATATGCCAATGTACATTCCTTCTTTTTGTTTTCTCCTCCTGTCAGTGGAAAATCTTTTCCTTTAAATATAATACCTGTAGAATTCCTTTACTAGAAAATAAACTCTTATCTGAAAGTCTTTCACTTCTCTCTCTACATTCTTGGAGCACAGTAACAACAATCAAAAAGAAAAAGAGGGTTTAATTAAAAATAGAGTACAGAAAAAAGGAAAAGAGGAGAAATCATAGCTTCCAGAAGACTTTCTTTCTCTTAGGACAAAATGAAAAGGAACTCTATGTAGTATATAAACTTCTGACATACTCAGCATGTGGTCTTGGTCCCTGGGCTCTTATCTTGGCCCCATGATTCTTTTTTTTTTTTAAAGATTTTATTTATTATTTTTAGAGAAAGGGGAAGGGAGAGAGGCAGAGAGGGAGAGAAACATCAATGTATGGTTGCCTTTCACCTGCCTCCAGGACCCATGATTCTTATTAAGAAAGGTGATTATCCTGGTGTTTAGTTTCTGTTTCAGAGGCAACATAACACCAATTCCTTTCTCAAATTCCATCATTGTCATTGCTTTCTTCTTGACTACTGCTGAGTTCTGCACATCCTACATAAATAATCTAAAACAGAACAGAGTACCCTAGGAGTGTACTTCTGTATTACTATAACATATATGCCTTGACCTACTGACTTATCTCCATGTGTTGCCTTGCCAATTTCCAATCACATTATTTCTCATTAGAGAGTGAATCTCAGTTGGCAAAGGTGACTCTTTTTCAATTTGATTCAGAACATTAATTTTTCATTCCCTTTCATCTTCTTGTCAGGATGATCTCAGGCAATGAGAAAGAGTATTTGCTCACCCCAAAGTTGAGTTCACATGAGAAAGCCAATTTTCCCCCTTTTGTCTGAACTAGATATCTATATTTAGGTTACATTTGAAAGAAAGAATGAACGTAAGGATTATTGGTGACACCCTTCATTGGTTATTTTTTAAAATTTTCTTTAAAATTTTTATTTATTATTTTCAGAGAGAAAGGCAGGGAAGGAGGAAGAAAGGGAGAGAAGCATATGTATGGCTGTTCTTCACCTGCCTCCAGCTATGGACCTGGCTGGAGACCTGGCTTGCAACCTGGTTTTGTTACCCCAACTGGGGAATCGAACCAGCAACCTTTGGGTTCCCTGGCCAGCTTCCAATCCACTGAGCCACACCAGCCTGTTAATTGGTCATTTTAAAGTTTTATTTTTGGGTAAGTGGGTAGGAATCATGTAAGGTGAATTGCAGAAAATATATAAGCTTTGCAGGAAACAGCCTCTAAACCCCTTGCTTAATATCAACTAACTGGGTCTTCTTGTTTCCTAACTTCCAAGAGATATGAGTTTGAGTAATTACTTGGTAAAATCATTCTTTTAGTTGTAAACTTACGAAAGTAATCATAAATATCAATTTTTCCTGTAACACAATGGGAATATAAAAAAGATTCAGAAAAGGAGGGCTACAAAAATAACAGCAAAGTGAGCATATCCTAGACTATTTAAGGAGGCTGTTTATGGCTATAAACATTCTTGGTAACCAAGCTTGGTTTGTAGACAAAGGTTCTCAAAGTATAGCTCTTAGGCCAGCAGCATCAGCAACTTCAGGGAAATTGTCCAAAGTCCCACCTCAGACCTGCTGAATCAGAAACTATTATCAGGTTAGAGTGTTTCTGATGTGAGTTGAAGTTTGTAAATCTCTGATCTAGTGCAAGACACTTTGCAAGTCATAGACCTGGACTAAATAGCACCTCTATCACTTGCAGTCTGCCATACTTTGCATAGATTACATGATCACCTAGGGCTTCAGTTTTCTTACCAATAACAGGAGATAATTATGTCTTCCTACAACTGTTTTATAGGTTACTTGGCTGGATATACTTAAGATTTATTTAATATTTACTGAGTAGCAAGCACTGTTCAAAAGACTCTACAAGTAAGGACTCATTTACTTCTCACAACCTGATGAAACATGACATTTTACAAATGAGGCAATGGAGGCAGAAAGAGGTTAAATAACTTGGCCCAGCTCAAATAACTTGCAAGTGATGGAGACAAATTTGAGCCAGTCAGAACCCAAAGCCTTTGTTCTTAACCACCTGCTATTTATAAGGTGCCTGAGACATAGCTGGGACCTAATAAATATTTATTCTCTTTTTCTCTTCCATTCTCCTTGGATGCCATTATAATTAACTATGGAGAATTCATTAATTGCTAGTTCAGCCTGGTTATAGTAATAGGAAAAAATTAACTTGAATGTAAATTGAAAACTAATGGAATCTCAATGGAGATTCCAATGATTGCTTGTAGGAGTAATTTTGGGCATTTGAGGGAATGCTAAGGTCTTGACCTTTTCTCTCCACCTCTCTCAGCTTTATGAGTTTAGCAAGGAAGAATTAATTGGAAGCTGCGTTAGTGGTGTCAAACTTTTGGGCTCCAGGTCCCCTTTGCACTCTTATAAATTATGAAAACTCCAAAGAACTTTTGTTTATATGAGTTTACCAATCAGTAGTTACTGAAAGATTAGGAATTAAAATAGGTGTTGTTAAAATGCTTATGTAATTTATTTTAAAAATAATGGTTGCATGTTAACATATTTAAAGAAACAAATATATATATAGAAACTCATTATGAGAAGAGTGGTACTTTTCTAAGTTATTATAAACCTCTTTCATATGTGGCTTAATAAAAGACAATCAGATTCTCAACTGCTTCTGCATTCAATCTGTTGCAATATTACATGCCAGGTGGCCTCTGGAAAACTCCCCAATACACTTGGGAGATAAGTAATTTCTTACTATTATAAAAATAACTCTCATGATTAATTATTAATTTCTGAGTATAGGTACAGTGTTAAGTAGTCTTATAATTTTTAGTATTATAATTTCTTAATATTATAATTTCTTAGCAAATAATTTCTTAGTATTATTATAAACCATTTCTTAGTATTATAAAAATATTTTTTGTATTATTGTAATTTCTTATTTCTATTATAAAAATACCAAATTTTCTGTCACAGATCCCCTGAAAGGATCTTAGTATTACCAGGGGTCACTGGGCCATACTTTGAGAACTCTCTGGGGTACTTGATAGACGGATGGAAGTGCATAGTTACTCCAGAATACTCATGCTCTAAATTGTTCTCTTTCATCTTAGTGGCAATTTGAGGGCATGGGTTTAGCAGCTAATAATTAACCAAACTGAATTCATTCACATGATACTATGCTTAGAACCACAAAGAATAAAACACAATAATGTAGCACAACTGTAAAATATAAACAAACTTAATTTTGATTAGCTTATTATTAGTAACTCTGACAGCTGGATAAAACCGTTCGCAGTATCAATGGAAGTAGAGCAGACATAAGAGAGTGAAAAAAAAGGATAGATGAGTTTCCATGATAAAAAACAAAATTGTGTGTGTGTGTGTGTGTGTGTACATACTCATTTCTCATAACTGTTTCAGAATGCCTGAAAAATACACCTGTGTCTACCTTATCTACTTGTGTTAAAGATATGTAGAAATTAAAGATTTCTGTTCTTTTAAACAGTATATAGTTGAAATTGAATTTTAAGGAATATCTGAAGTTTACTAAAGGTAAAGTGGATCTGTTCTAACAAAGATTTTTTAGGAATCAGTCTTTGTGCAAGAAAATGAACAGATAGCTACCTTAGTCTTCTGAAAGCTTATTTTTAGTCCATAGGGATGATGTGAATTGAGGATGACGTGATAAGTGAAGGGAATGTTTACCAACATTTGCTTTACATCTGGGCAGTCTACAGAGAGATTTAAGATAGCAACTATTATTTTACCTCCTGTTTCAAATAACCAAGAATTGCATATGTCAAGAAAAATATTTAAATAAATTTGCCACAGCAATTTTGTTGTTTCATATGTTGAATTTCTTAAACTATACTTTACATGTGACTATAACATACTTAACCACCATTTTGATGTTAAGAAAGATAAAATGTAGTTGACTATATAAGTATAGAAAAAGTTTACATTCATTGTACTAAATGAATATGTAGTTTCCCAGTTCCATTTCAGTGTCACTGTTGAGTCTGGTAAAGTTACAATAGGTGAAACAGGATGACTCATGCTATAATAATGCACAATTTAGCCAGAAGTAATACATAAAATATATACAATGAACATAATGTTTAGTATAATATAGATTATATATAGCATGTTTAGAAGGTATTTTAGAAGCACATCTGAAATTTTATAACATTTCCAACAGATGGGAAATAAACAGTAACAGGAGCTATTAATTATTTTTATTATACATTGGAAGAAAAGAAGAAATAATGTTAGGAAAAGCATATTGAGGCTAACAAACTATATAAAATGTTTTTAAAACTCATTTTAAAATCTTGAGAAAAAGAAATAAAAAGTAAGTTGAAACATTTCAGCATCTGTTATCAGTAATGGCAGCCCTAAAAAATGCAGTCACTGGTAGGTAGGAAAAATATTTTCTGATTAAAGTACAGCCAGCTGGTTTTTGAGATGCTGGGAGCAAGTTTTTGCTGTATTGGTAAAGTGGAAGAAAGACTCAAGTATGAGGCAAATTAAGATAAGGTTCAAGTTGCAAATACTGGTTTAGATTTGAAAGCAACTGGACACACACACACACACACACACACACATACACACACACACACACAGAGGACCATGTGATGGATGATACCTTTTCATCTTGTTTCCTTTGTTCAAACGTGTAGTTCAAGCTCTCAACATCTTTCCCTGATTTGTGCTGCTTGTTGCCTCCAGACTGGTGTACCAGAAACAAATCTTTTCCCTTTGTGTTTACCATTCTGTATTTACTCCACAGTGATCCTCTTACAAATAGACGCAGTCATGTCATTCCCAAGCTGATCTGGTTCTCTTGGCTTTGGCTGCCCCAGCATGGCCTGTAATACTCTATTTCTGACCAACAAACTTCTTGAACCTCATCCTTGGTCATCCTTGCTGCATCTGCCATTCATCCATAACATTTTTCATATACTGAGCTCTGCAAT
Organism: Noctilio leporinus; assembly: GCA_004026585.1. Classification (NCBI taxonomy): domain Eukaryota; kingdom Metazoa; phylum Chordata; class Mammalia; order Chiroptera; family Noctilionidae; genus Noctilio; species Noctilio leporinus. The sequence continues at coordinate 140,741 of PVIW01003512.1, read as the reverse complement.
ATTTCAGGTATGCCCTTCCTCTGTGCTTCTCCACAAACTGCTCCATTTATTAAGGTCTTGCTCATCTCATAAAGTATTGGCCAAGTATTTCTTTCCTGGAGAAGTATCAATACCTCCATGTGTCTCAGGCAGGGTCCCTCTGCCTCAGTCAGTACTCCTGACAAGGAGACTCAACTAATAACTCTATGGAAGTATTTATTACATTGTGTATTTGCTCTAATGTTTACAGTTTTGTTAAGAGATAAAAGTAGCTATATATTTTTTAATAACTTTATTTAAGCAAAAAATTGATTCCAGTTGGGCAGCACCAAACTCTACCTGTAGGAGCTTGGGGGAGATGCTTTTATAGAGAAAAAACAGGAACAAAGTCAGGAAATTATTGACTGGTTGTAGCTGAAAGCCTACTTGGCTGTTTGAGATTGAGGGTCCTTATGTTTTAATTTTGCCACCTTGAGGAATTTCAAGGCTTAAACTTTGGTTTGCTATGTAGGCTATGATGGGGAGCAGAATTTGCCACCCTAAAATATTTCCCTCTTTAAGATCAGGATTACTTTAAACTGGTCATTAAAAAATTTTTAAAGATATTATTTACTTATTTCCAGAGAGAGAAAGGAGGGAGAAAGAGAGGGGGAGAAATGTTAGCATGTGATTGGTTGCCTCTTACACATCCACAACTGGTAGGTGGAGGAGTGGCTAGCAACCAGGCGTGTACCCTGACTGGGAATAGAACTGGTTACCGCTTGATTCGCAGGTCCAGTACTCAATCCACCAAGCCACACCAGCCAGGGCTAAGCTGGTCATTTTAGGAAATAAAAGACTCAGGAAGAGTCTTTGGGGTGTCCTCTAACCACCTGAAAGGAATTTAAATAAAGGGAGCTATCATTATATACTGTAGATAAGTATAGTTTAATAGTGAACTAGTGTATGATAAGGAGGAACCCAGCAAGTCCCCTTTGATCTAACTTCTCTCTTTGTTCCATTGTTAAAGGTGACTCAGCAGACATTTCCTGTTTACCAAACATTTGTTTTTCCATCTCAAAGTGAAGTTTCTTCTTGCCCTTTAAAGTTCCAAACCACAATTCATCTTTCTCTTTATGTTAGGGTGGCACATAGACCTTAATTGGCTGTTTTGGCCTCAGGCCCCATATTCCTATAAAACCCTCCATTTGTGCATATGTGATTAAATTATAGTTGTTTTCTCTTCAGTTACTCTTGTGTCATTTTGTAGTAAGGCAGAGCTGCCAGCCCTAGATTCCCCACTGCCCTTGGTTTGGGGGATGAGGGAAGGAGACAGTGCAGCTTTTAAAGTATGTTGCATATCTATGGCCGGTGGCTAGTTTCTTAGTTACTCAGATAGTTGTGGCCACTACTGGACACCAGGGAGATGGGAGGTACTTTGACCATAGAGGGGTGGTGGAGAGTTCTGGGAGCCTGTGTGGGGTTCCTGTGGGTGGTTATGACTGGTCTCTGCAACCTCTGAGTAACAGGCTGTGATTAGGATTTAAAGGAAAGGCAGCAGCCATTGTGCACAGGGGGACACATGGTCAGAAAGGGTGTAGATGGGAGTTGGCTATGAGTCTGGTGTGTAGGGAGAGAGCCATGATGTAGCAGCTAGGCAGCTTTGTGAGAGAGTATAGGAGCCCACTTGGGAAAAACACAGAAACTTGCAGTCCTGCTTGGGCCAGGCTAAACCTGTAAGTCCCAACCGGAAGGCTGGGAATGCTGGGTACATACATGTTTCCATGTAAAACCAGTGGCCCTGGAGGGGAAGGGGAACTAGGTCATGGGAAAATACTTTAATTAAGTTGAAGCCCAGCCTGTTCTCTCACCTCATGCGATCCTTTGTTGTATCAACTGCAAAAGTTTTTTAAATTTGAATGCACATCCTGACCTGAGTGAGATCTCCCTGTTCTCTCACTTGTTTTTCCATTTCCCTGTAATTAGCATTGATTGACAAGCTACATGCCTCCAAGTTTGCCCCTTTCAATAAAAGACCTTTGGGAACAAAGAACTGGGCCTTTGGCCTTGAGCCACTGGTCAGAGTTTTGTCCCATTACACAAGCTGTTTGGAACCGTGTTATTTCATCCGCAGCCCTGGGGGATTTTACTGCAGGTTGGGATCCTGCACAGGAGAGCTGATTCGCCATGGGAGAGGGTCATGTGACCTGGACTAGTAAGAAAGCAGGCATGCTGCTGCTTTGATGGTGCCAGTTTCTGCTGACTCCGAAGCAAAGGACCCTGCCTTGCAGACCTGGACTCTATCTGGACTTTTGGAACTTGGGACATGTAGAGAGGACACTCTCTTATGACTTGTGCCTTTCCCAGACTTCACCACAATCCAGTGTAACATGGTACATGCTTTCCTGGATTATTATGTGGAAGCTAATGACAACGTACCCTGTAGGATCCTGTAGGAGAGAGCTGACAGATAAGGAATGGGGAATTACTGGACTTGGCTTATAATCTTCTGGGGAGTAAGGGAAGTGCTGGGTCTCAGAAGAAAACAGGGCTCTGAGTAGCAGTGTTCCCAGCCCTCGCCAGGTTAGAATATTATAAATTAAGACCTGTTTTTCTCAACACTATTTGTTGGGTCTTACACCAGTGTGCCACATCAATGAGCACCCCCCCCCCTTTTGCTCAGTAACAATTTTAATTATTGGATAAGTCATAGGAATGAAGAAGAAAAACGGGAAATTTTCTATTCCACCAGCCTCCCTCAGCATTACAGCCATCCCAGTCTAAGGGCCTCCTACTTTCATTAACTTCACACTTACTCTAGGATGGTGGGCTCCTCGTGGAAAAAATCTTGCATTTTCATCTCTGTAGCTCTAAACAAGGGCACTATCTTTATAACTAAGACATGTTTGTTGATTAAATATTGGGAATCTCTGAAATGCTTTCAGCAGTCAAAGAAGCCTAATTTTCCAAAATTAGAAATGAGACCAAGAATGAATGTAAATCCCCATGAGAAAATCATTGAGGTGGTGGTCCTGGTCAGCGTAAATTGAACACGAAGTTCCAATGTCCTTCTTCCTAAGAACTTTAAGCAGAAAGGCAGAGAGAAAGAGGGAGATCTGCCAGGAAGGGTGACAGCAGAGTGGGGGAAATTCCACAGAAAAGGGTGGCTGAGGACACACAAAGGGAGAGAAAGTTCTCTTTGTTTGCATTAAATTTCCCTTTCCGAAAGGACAATCTGATAGAGGCCTTTAGAATTAGAGGGGGAACATTTCATTTGTAAATTGTGCTTAAAACTGCTAAGTGCTTTGTTTTTGTAGAAGGTTGTAGACCTGGCAAAGAGTTAATGCTCCTTTAGAGAAAGGTGATAAGAACAGATAACTGTAATGTAATTTTTCATTGGGATAACAAAACCCAGGGAGAGTCATTGGAACAAGGATGGGAGGACAGTGGAGTCCCCTCTGTGATGCTCCTTGGGCTTAGTCAGTTGCTCATGCTGATCCATTCTGTCTTCCATGGTTAAAAACAATATCTAGTTTCCATGTGGGACCCCAATGAGCAAAGAGCCTGCACTGTAGTTTTAGAGATTCGAAGAAGCTTGGCATTCCCTCCCTTTCAGGGCTGGCTAGTCAAGTTGTTGAGTCACAGGTTTGCAATGTCTTCCACCCACTCCAGGCTTCCTAACCTTTGCCCTTCAACTTCCCTTGCTCTCTTTCTGCCTCCAAGGTCAGAATGCCCATGTCAACCAGAACCGGACCAAGACAGTAAATTAAACTATCAGAGAGTAAGGGGGCTTAATCACTTTGACCTTAAATCAGGAATCTTCCTCAAAGAAGATGGCACTGGGAAGAAGAAAACTGTTAGCAGAGAGGAATAAAGTAGTACTAATGGGCCTTTAAGCCTTAATTGAGGGGAGGCCTTGTCTTTTCAATAGGTACTGTGGCTAGTGGCTTAATGTGTCTATGCATATGGCTGAACTTACCCATATCATTGTTGTAGTTCATAAGGGCACTGAAAAAGTTAAAAAGCAACAACAACAAAAAAGAAACAAAAAGAACAAAGATGTTCACAGATGGGAAAATACTGAATGATTGAGCTAAGATAAAATGAATTCCTGTGTTATTTACCTGGCTAGTGATATTCTACTTACCTAGAGTGGAAAGCCTGTGACTAGCTCAGTTAACACTGGGAGATGGAGCCAGGCTGACTTTCCATCCATTTGTGAGAGGTTCCCAGAGCAAAGCATCAAAGGGGATGGACAATCTTCTGCCGGTATCCTTCTTACCCAGGCTATAATGAAGCCCAGAGGAGCTCAACTCTGCACACCAACTGATCTGTGCCTCTCCCACCACTAATTCCTATGAATCTAGAAAAGGTAGCTGGGGAAGCAATTAGAGAAGAAAACATTTTTTCAAAGTCTAATTGCCCTCTGTACAAAATCAAGGTTTTGTTGCTTCTTTTGTTGTTTTCTCCAGCATGGAGCCAAAGGAAATAAAGCAATCCGAAATTGATTTTAACATCAAATTTCTGCTTTCAAGTTGTCAGAAGAAGAAATACAGTGTACAGTATACAAGAAATATAGTATACAGATGAGAAAGGCTGTACACAGAGACCCAAAACACATATGTTTCAAATTATAAATTTTCATACATATGCATTTTATGTCACCTTAATTCATTTTAACTTAATAAATATTGATTATGTTCTGTTTGCAAAACACTGAGTTATAGGTGTGAAAAGAAGAAATTAGCCTTGTATTTTGGGAGCAGACCTAATGAAGCAAGAACCACAAATAAGAACCTCTGACAGAAGGATTTAAAAAGAATGCATACTAATAATGACAACACAGTAATTAGCACACCTCTCTGACCCCATCTCACGTACCCTTTTGGCTTCACCTCTTCCCAGCCCCTTTAAAGGACCAGTTCCATACTGTAATCAATCTACTGTGCACAAGGGCGATCCAACCGTGCCTAGCCTTGGCCTGTCCTTTTTGCTTCTTGCCCTGGGTCTGATCTGAAACTGTGGTCTAGAACACCTGTGGGAAGCCCCTGACTTGTGCTTTTATAATGCGGAAACGTGGGTAGTTTCAGTTGGGGGAGGTGGCATGGGGGGCATCTTTGATCAATCAGGAACAAGAGCGAAGGATAAATGCATTCCCTTATTGCCAATTCTGAACACATTTCATGAGGTCCTTCAGGAGTTTCTGTGCAATCCATCTTGTCACTTGTTAATTAACCAATCCTGCTATTGGGTTCCCATCCTTCCTATAGTCGACTTCCTGGGCTTACTTCCCAAATAATTTACATGCATGTGCTTTTCTTTCTTTTGTTCTTTCTTTCTTTCTTTCTTTCTTTCTTTCTTTCTTTCTTTCTTTCTTTCTTTCCTTTTTTTTTTTTTTTTTTTTGTCCAGGCTGTACTTTCAAGAGAATCCAAACTAAGAAAAATAATAGTATTTAATATTTTTGAGCATTTACTACATAGAACATATTACATCACACACTCTATAGCGAAATAGCCGAGTTGACTCAGATATTTCTCATGGTCAGAGCAAGTATTATTATTCTCATTTTGCAAATGAGGTTTGCAATGAAGAAACAGGTTTAAAATGTTTAGTAACTTGCCTAAGGTTATGCTTTTGGTGACAGTGCCCAAAGTTAAGTGCAAGTTTTGATATTAAAGCCTAAACTCTCATAGCAACAACAAAACGTTTAAAAGTATGTGGTTAGTGTAGGGGGCAATGTGGTGCTTTTCCCAACACCTGTCCCATTCTCTGTGTTCAGTGGTATGGTTTGAATGGGCTTTGGCCTTGCCGCCTTCCCAGCCCCTGACTTCAGGAAGGCTCCTGATTGGTCAAAACCTGATTAATCCCACCAGTCTTGCTACAGTGATTGCTTCAGATATGCCGCACCCTAAACCATTAAAACACAGCATTTCCCAGGCCCCACTTCACAAATCAGTTTATAACCCAAGATGCTTCCATTAGAGTTGCTAACTGCTTAACATTGGATTGCCCAGAGCTCAATCTTTGGGCCTCTTTATAACAGTGGAAAATTGTAACGGTGGGGAATTATAACCCAGCCCACCATTCTTTTGACATGGTTTCTGTAAGTTCTGACTCTGACTAATATGTAGCTTGCAGATGAACAGCTTGTTTCTATAAGAATCCTAAGAACTAACTTCAAAAGTACAGGCTCTGACCTTCAGCATCCCAGCTCTGGGATATTTGCTGACCTTCATCCCTGGAGCCAGGATGACTAAACCAGGCTCCAGGGATGCACACAGGACCATCACTTGCATTATTGAAATGGACTGTGCTCATCTGCTTGTAGAGAACTTTGTCACCTCCTCCCTTGATCTCTTTGTTTCCCTCTCTCTCCTTATAAAAACCTGCCTCCACTGAGAGGTAGAATTGGGCTTTGAGGTGTGAGCCCTATATCTTCCCAGGAGATGGGCTTTGAGACATGAATCCCCCATTTTCCAGGTCGCTGGTACCTTTAAATAAATCACTTTCCTTTATATCAGCACCTGCCTCTCTAATATTGTCTTTTGTAGCAGCAGGCAGCTGGACCTTTGTTTGGTTACATCTTCTCTAACTGGACTCGCTCACCTGGTGACCTCATCTAGGCCTATGGCTTTAAACACCACTTATACACCTCCTGCCAATGTTTATGTCCAGCCCAGAGTTCTCCTTAAAACTACCTCTTAGACGTTTCCACTTGGATGGTGCAAAGTGAAGTCCACATCCCCTTTATCCTCATTTCAGTTAATGCCAACTCTAACCTTCCAATGACTCTAGTCAAAGCTTGGGAGCTGTCCTTGACGTTCCCTGTTTGCTCACACCTGCAATCATTCACTCACAAATGACTAGCTCTGCATTTAAAGTGTAATGACATGCATGCTTCCTATATACATACATGAGAAAGACCCAGGAAAACTGAGTAACTCAGAAATGGCCCAAGACATCATCTTAAACACCATCTCCAGCTAAAGACAAAAGACGCTGTTGGGGTGGGGGTGGGAGCAGTTATGGGAGGTTCCCAGGAAAAGCACAGTAAAGCAGAATAAGGTTTTTATGCTTATTTAGGTCATAAGGGTTTCTAGGGATGGCGAGTCCACCGCCTCCTCCTCCTGGAGACACCTTTACAAGGGGAAATTTCCCTTCTAAATGTAAATGTCTCCTACAAAAGGGTAACTTCTGCTCAGCTTTTAGAGCTTTTCCCATGTCTGCCGCTTCTTAAAAAAATAATTAGCCTAAAATAATCCTTGTGCCAAAGAGACATATTTTGGAGTGGCAAATTCTTCTGAATTCTTTTCTTCCGAATTCTTGCCCAACTGGCTCCTCTGTACCTCACTGCCTACTGCCTAGTTACTTCTATTATAGCACTTACCTTATCTACTTTGACACTTTTAGTTAACCTTTGGAAAATGCTTCCATCGTTCACATAGAATTAAGTGGTTATGAATTCAAGGCTGCATTGTATATCCATCATCAGCATCTCAATTAGGCCTTTGGGGCAAGGTCATTTTTTTTTTTTTTTTTTGGTGATTTTTGAAATGCTCTGGAGGCTTACTGAGCAATATTTAAATAACATTTGTGACAGGGGAGAGGAAGCTGTTTCTGTCCTGAACTGACTGATATCCTGCGAGGTCAAATCATTACTTGGGCCAGTGTTTATATATTCACCTATACTTTGGGTACCTTGATATAGTGAAAGAGTCTAGGTCAGGATTTAGGGGAGCTAATATTACTTCTGTGTAATTAACTTTTCCTCTTAGAAAAGTTGCTGATGTTTTGGAGTTATTTAATCTTCTCATGTAAAATGGGATAAATGATACCTGCTTACATATCTCACAAAACTGTTGTCCATTTGAAATGATATAATTTATAAATGATAGGTATTAAACTGGTTCCCATTCAATATTGCTGAAACACATATGGGGACTCCAATGTTCTCTGAATTGTATGTAAAATTGTGACTGTGTGCATAATTCTCTTTCTTTATTTGTGGAATAGAGTCCATACTCTAGTTTAATCACCTTCTTAAGATGACCCATGTGAGGACGCAAAAAATAATTTTCCTTTCACCTTTCTAAATTCTTCTGGCTGGGATAATAATCAAATGAACATGAGAGAGGTTAACAAGAAAATAACCAAATTCAATATGTATGTACATGTGGGGGCAGTGCCATAAGAATACGAGACCCAAGGATACATTGGGCGGATGAGTCTGATACCCTCTTCTGAGCGAGGGAGAAGGACAGTTGTGGGGTTAGAGCATGTCCTCATCTAAATTCCTTTCAGGCATTAGGGGAAAGATCAAAGTTTTATTGAGTTTTTCTTTTCCTAAAAATAACCAGCTTAATATAGTATCCCAAAGGGCATATTTTGAGGTGACAAACTCTGCTTCCTCTCACCCCCCCAAAAATCAAAATCTTTTAGGGGAGGTGTGGTAGGCAATTAGACAGGAGCAGAACAAAGACATTGGGCCAGTGTGGAAAGCCTCAGGTGCCTAACAATGGGCAAGAATGGGAAAACAAGCACCTCGCCACAGAGAATCCCTTCCTCCCCTAGCATATCACTAGTCATTTGGTTTAGACCCTCTGACCATTCATATCACTGATTAAGCAGTTTGGACTCTCCCCTGACCTTTCCTCTGCTGGCATGTTGCTAGTCATGCAGGTTAGATCTTGCCCCCTTTCCCTAGAGGGAGAATGAACAAGGGGTCAGAGAATAGCCCTTTAGCATTAGCCTCCAGGGCAATGAGGTTCTGACCGGCACCAACTACAGCTAGGCCTTATTTGACTCTCAGCTCCAGAAATCAGCAAAACCAGACAAGCAATTCCATGGCTAACTTTAGAACCTGCTGCATTGACTAATGAGCCCATGCTCTTACACCAACCAGTCAGTAGAGACCATGAGCCTGAAAGGACACATCAGGAAAGACCAAGCGCCTCTTCCCACAAACCTGTGCCTTTTCCTGCCCCGCCAAACACATTACCTTTACCTTTCGCTCTTCTAAGCTCCAGTGGCCCCTTCTTTTGCCTCTGTAACTTATTTCTTGAGCCCATTTTTTCTATCACTTACTTCTTCTTCTGTGACTTTCTAGTCAAACTTTCTCTTGCAGCCTGAGTCTTGGCTCTGAATTCTTTCTTAGCCAGAACCCAAGTACCAAGGTTCTGAACCAAGGTCTGGTCTGACACCTGGTGCCATTGTCACTGCCAACAGAAATATTTTGTAAACTATAAGATACCATTTACATAAAAGTACCTTCTAGACTCTTTAAATCATCCTCAATGATCTTGTTGTATATGAGGACAGGGACTCTAGTAAAATATTGTGACTTTGGTCTTTAAACACAACAATGAATCAATAAGCTTTGTGTGTCCATAACCAATTAGTGAGGTGGGTAAACATGACTTCACAGAAAATTGTCAAGCACATATAGTTCAACAGTCTTGATACTGCTCTCATCTAGACATGACTACGAAGTTCTGAAGGCCATTGAGGTAATTACACTATCTCTCTCATTGTAATCCTTCAGACACTGAGATGTACTATATTGAAAATTTTCTTCCAATCTAGTTTTTTCCTCTCTGTTTCCCTTTTTCCCTCCATCCCTCTCTGCCTTTCTTTCTTCTTTCTTTCCCTAGACATTTATTGAATGCCCAATGGGACCTGAATAGCACAGCGCTGGCCTCAGTTCCTGGAGGAACCCTGTCCTGTGAGTGTGGAAAAGGCACACCCTAGTCCTAGGAAGTGTGTTCAGGACTGGGAGGCGGTAGCCCAGCTCTGCTATTCAAATCATTCTGTGACCCTTTGTCTGTCACTTAACCTGCTGTGCAGCTATTTGCTCATCTGTAAAATTGCCTTCCCTCTTGGGCTCCTTGTGAGGATAAAAGAAAATAATAGGTGGCAAAGTGCACTGAATGGTAAAAGTCTAATACTAAATCAAAGTATTATCATTTTAGAAGTTTATCCCTGAGTAGTGCTGACACTGACATATGGAAGTTAAAGCTGCAATTAGGGGACTGCTTCCTCTTTAATCCACCAATAATAGAGCATTCTTCAAGCAGTGACCCAATTTCAGGTGCCCTATGGTTATTTACAACTTTTCTTCTTATTCTTGGTATAAGTATAGTGACTCAGAATTTTTTAGTACAATTCCAATTTCAAATGGTCTGCAATCTTGCTTCCTTAAGTATGGATTCAGAAAAGTATCATTAAAGTCATTAGGAGCTTTGTTTATAGATGTAGGCCCATGTGATGGTTTTGCACAGTTTAGTAAATCTTGACTGAGGCCTTCTATAGGACAGCTCTTGGGGATATAGGGATAAGAAACAGACATCTGCCCTGGCTGGTAGCACAGTGGATAAGGCACCAGCCTGTGAACCCAAAGGTCGCAGGTTCAATTCCCTAGCCAGGGCACATAACCAGGTTGCAAACCAGGTCTCCAGTCAGGTCTGTGGCTGAAGGCAGGTGAAACGCAACCATACATTGATGTCTCTCTCCCTCTCTGCCTCTCTCCCTTCCCCTCTTTCTAAAAATAATGAAATAAAATCTTAAAAAAAAAAAAAAAAGAAAAAGAAAAGAAAAGAAATAGACATCTTAGACCAGAGGAGACATATTAGGAAAGTATCTTCAAAGTGATGGGAATATAATGATAGCAGATCTCCTTCAGTGAAAATACAATGCATACTAGGTACAGTTCTAGAGTGTTTCATAAATTGTTGTTTTTAAGCCTCCCAACAACAAAATGAGGTAGGTAGTTTTATACCCATTTTCCAAAGGGGCACTTGAAGCTTACAACATGTTAAGTAACTTGGACAGGAAATATTTATCAAAGAAGTTCTATTCTCTTCTAGATATTTCTAAGATACAAATAGATATATGTAACTCTTAAGTTTCCATGAGCCAAACCTCACATTTGTGAAAAAAATAAAATTCCTTTTCTCCTGAAAGCTATTGGTAAACCAAGCCAATCAAGTATTAGCTGTATTAATAAGTGCCTCTTGTGTCAACTTTGACAATAAAACTAACAAAGACCAGATTAGGGCAGGGTTTTATTTGTGTATTTCTCACATCTTTAATATTCTTTAATAATGATGTTTCCTTAGCCTTCTGATAATTACTTATTCCCAAAGTTCCACTCTGAGAACTTAATTTCTTTACCTGGAAACTTTGGGCTCTATTATGTCATAAGTGTACCCTGAGATCAGTAACCTTTTAAATTAGACATTGACAAACAATAACCCATGAGCAAAATCTGCATGGTGACCTGTTTTTGTATAGCTTGTAAGAGCTAAGAATGGTTTACATAGCTTTAAAATATTTTTTTAAAAAGAATGTGTAACAAAGAACACATACAGGGTGGGACAAAAGTAGATTTACAGTTGTTTGCAAAGAAAACAATACAATGATTAATAAATAATAATACAAGAAATAATTCAGTGTTTCATTACTCACAACTGTAAACCTACTTTTGGCCTACCCTGTATGACAGACAAAGCCTAAAATAATTCTTATGTGGCCTTTAAAGAAGAAGTTTGCTGACCTTGCCCTAAATTATGACTGACTTATTTCTTCAGGGATGGGCAGGTTTTTATGGAGAAGAGAGAAAGGCCTTGTGGGCTCTGGTTACATATGTGTTTTTTACTGGCTGAGGAGCTGTGAGAAGCAGGGACATGCACCACTCAGCTCTCTCTTCAAAAGAAAATGGTTTCTCAAGGAGCCCATCTGGGACTCCTCCGCCATGGGCCTCACCATGTAAGCTAAGGCCATGCTCTTCCTGGGCAGTGGTGGGTCCCAGAATATGCCACCTAAAATATGCATCTTGGGCATATGGGTTATTTTGAGCCAAAAGCTTTTGAGAAGGAGAAGCTGCAGGAAAAGCCCTAAGGGGTACAACTTTTCCTTTCCTAAGGAAAATTTACATGTATCAAGGAAATTTCCATCTGCAAAAGGTATATTTCTTGTCCTGTACCAGGAAGAGGATAACTCTGAATAACCCTTCCCAGTGAAGAAGGTACCAACTTAAATCTCCATAAAACACAAAAACAAAACAAAACTTACTAAACAACCCTTGTTTACCCAACTGGCCTGGGCACCTTCCCATAACTTGCCTGACCAGGAGCTCAAATACCCTCTGTTTTTGTTTTGCATGAGAAGGTTTTCAAACCCAAGTTCTAACTCCCTCTTTGGGTGCCCCCTTGTGTACATGGGTGACACACCTGTTCATAAACCTGTTTGTTTTTCTCTTGTTAACCTGTTTTGAGCCAGTCCGATTTATAGGCCCCTGTTGGAGAACCTAAATGGGCAGGGAAAAGAGTTTTTTCTTCCCCTATACCAGCCTCAGTCATTGTCTGAACATGACAGGTGTCAAATGGTTTATCCTAAACTGTAAGGAACAGTTTTACTTACAATTTAATATTAGACCAAACATAGGAGGGGAGCAAGAAAGGCCAGATATCAAAAGAAGATAACCTGGGAATAGCAAAATATAATTTGATTTGAACATTGTATGACAGATTGCATAAATTAAGGAGGTTATCTCTAGGGTTGCCAGATTTAGTAAATGAAACTATAAGATACCCAGTTAAATTTGAATTTCAGTAAACAACAAATCTTTTAGTATATGTATGTTCCTTATATGCATTTCTCAAATGGGAGTGCCAGACTAAATTGCCCATTAGAGGAATCCTGTATTGGATAAAGAAAAAGAAAATATTTTTGTATGAGTATGAATAATATATAGAATTTACTTATACTAAAAAATTATGCACTGTTAACCTAAAATTCAAATCTAACTATATGACCTTTATTTTGACTGGCAACTCAAGTTATGCTAATAACTTAAAGAAAATCTATCAAAACACAAATCATGTCTTAATTCACCAGGAAGTCTAGTCTTTTAAGGTTAGATGAGAATCTGAGATTCTTTAGTCTAACACATTGATTTTTAGATGAGAGTAGGAAGTGTCTTGTTCTGGGTCAAGAAGCAAGTTAGTCTCAGAGCTAAATCTAAGCCTGAGCACTCTGACTCACAGGTTAGAGTTCTTTCTATTCCATTACTCAGTCCCCTTTCGAAAAAGACACATTTCTGATACCTGCGTTTCTGGGCTATCCTTTTAAGTTTCATTTGCCTCTGCTTCTTACTGTTCCTTTTGCTATCAAATAGATCTTTATGATTAAATGGCTTTTTTATCTTTGTTGACAGAAAATCTGAGTAGTTAGTAAGTAGACTTCCTGAAATGACAAAACTGTCTGCTTGGGTTCATATATTTCTATTTCTATTTCAAGATTAAAATTGCTATTGCATAAAATTCAGAAAGTGTTAAAAAGCACAAAGAAGAAAATTAAAATTACCCATAATTTTCCAAAGTATTCTGTAGAAAGATTGAGCCAGTAAATAGCTGATGAACAATATATGGGAGGATACCTTTCCTGCACCTTTGTCAACCATGGTTATCGGCAGTTTAAAAAAAAGAAAAGGTGTTCCTAAGAGAAGAAAACAATAATGTAAGATTATTTAACTTTTATTTCATTGGTAACAAAAGAAAGGTCAGAATTTTTCATACATTTATAGACCACTTGTACTTTTTTATAGTGAGTTGTTCATTTTTCTTTTTAGTTGTATAGTTTTTTTTCCCACTGAAGTGTTCATTTTCTAACTAACTAGAATTTTTAATAATATATTAAGATTCTTAATCTTTTATTGCATGCCAGAAATATTTTTTCTAGTTTGTCATTAGCTTTTTAATTTTATTTGTGAATGTTATTATGCAAAAATCATGAGTTTATCTGTGATTAAGTATATAAATTTTTCTTAATAGTCTTTGAATTTATACTGAGAAAGGCCTTCCTTCATTTGCACAGTATAAATACTCATCTGTATTTATCTGCATTTTTTTTAAATGAACAAATTGAGTTGTTTGCATTTATTTAACTTTTTAACCCAGCCTACATTTTTCTTGGTGTGCAATTTTCGTCTTGGTTCCTGGAATCTGGGCATTTTAAACACATTTAAAGAACAATAATCTGTAATTTTTTTTTTTTTTTTTTTTTACATATAGTCATTTCTTCCATTTTTGTATTTAAGAAGTAAATATGCAAAGAATGTATAAATGTTATGACCCTCAGGGCTATCTAGGGGAAGAACACTTTTTAAATGTCTTAATGTTTCAAAGAAGCTGGGAACAAAGAAGGTTTTTCTTTTTCTATTGACCTATTCTATTTGCATAATCTTTCCTGATGTCACACAGAAGAAGAGAGAAGACTTGTGGCATCAGAAAGCAGAACTAGGACAGATGGGTGAAAGTTACAGAGACAGAGCTCAGCTCACAGTAGGGAAGGCGCTGCTGCCCAGAAGTCATTGTCCTGACCTTGTCCTGTCGTCTTTGCACAGAGGCGATGTGGCTTTCCTTAGAGGTTCCCTCCTTAAAATGCTTTGTGATTAGAGTTAATGAGCAAGTTCTCCATTATTCTGAGAAGTGTCTTTTTGTTAAACAACTTAAACCTTATTGTTCTAGTTACTATTTATTACCTGAACACTAGGTGCTAAGATAACAATTTCATTTTGCTCAGAATTTTGTGGGTCAGGAATTAGTGTTTTGGCCTGAGATCTCTGAGGATGCTGCAGCTAGTGGCTGGCTGGGCTGATTGATTAGCTCTACAGAGCTGGATGGTTCTCCAGATGGTTCAGTCCCATGGCTGGTGGTGGATGCTGGCTGTTGACTCCTGCATGTGGTCTCTTGAGCATGGTGGTCTTAGGGTTGTCAGACTTATTAAATGGTGCCTGGCTTTCCCCAGAGCAGGTATTTCAAAACATCCAGGTAGAAGCTGAATAGTCTTTTCTGATGTAGCCTTGGAAGTCACATAGCATGACTATGTTGGTTGAAGCAGTCACAAGTCCACCCAGATTGAAGCAGAGATATATACTCCACTTCTTATTGGAAGGAGTGTAAAAATATTTAAGACCATCTTCTGTTTTTAAACTGCCCCATCTATTGACATGTTCTCTGTTTTCTGACTTCGTATCTTTGTGACTCTATTATGCTTTGTTTTAGTGCAAAGATATAATAGGATTTGAAGGAGTTTGCCAAAAGAAGACATAAGACTTCTGTCGGTTTATAATACCTTGCAAGCAAACCATTTAGAGAACTTTTCATTTTAATTTTACACTGAGTTACTGTGTTTAGATTCGTTGAACTTCAATGCATCATCACACTCCCATTTCACTACGTGTTCATTTATTTTCAGACAAACCCTAATTTAGCCAGGGAGAGATGGTGCAAATATGTTACATTGTTCCTGGGCTCCATTTAAATGTCCTAATCCAGAGTTCTAAGGTTGACCTTGATTGCTGCCCTACAAGTCTCCAAGATGATAGGTGAATCTGCATACAGCTCCTTCATGGATTTCTGGGATTGAACCACTGTGACCTCAGACTAGGTTCAACTTTTGGTCAGAACCTTTGTGCACAGGCTACATCCTACAAGGAATGCTATGAAGAATTCCTTCCCTGAATAGAATGCCCTTTAAGTTTCTATATTCCTTTTACACAAAACGGTTAGAGATTAGATGGGCTAAATAAGCAAAAGCCCAAACATTTAAAGTGGAGAGTAGTGAGTTACTAGTAAGTTAATGTAATTCAAGTACCACGGCCATAACCTGGAAACCGAGGAGTCAGGCAGTCAGCTTCTGCATTTGCTGTCTAGCTGTGTCTGCAGAGCTGTTGTGCCTGCTTTAATTAGGGCACATTTACGGCTCCAGAAGGATATGAATGCAGCATCTATTTTGTTGGTTTATGTCCCAATAACATCACACTGACCTAGGGTTTATTTGAATCAATGGCTCTGGAGCGCAGATGGCTTTCTGTTACCTTGCTCTGGCAGCCTGTCGGGGACCCACAGCAGTGGAGGGAGAGGCAGGAGGCAAGTTGTGTAACGGCCCCTGCAGTGCCGAGCTGGGCTGCATCTTTTAAGGGGGTGGCAACCACAACCACAGGATTTGGCCTAATGAGACAGTGAAAACTGGATATGGTGAGTTACATCTCCTTTTTTTTTTTTTTTTTTTTTTTGACCTACTTTAGAAGCCTTTTTGCTATTCAAGTTTAAAAAAAAAAAACAAAGAACGAGTAAATGGGCTGGGCAGAGAACTAGCTACAAAATAGGTTGTAAGTTCAATTAACCATCTTGAAGGGCCATTTCTCTCAATAAAACATACATTTGCCAAATTTTTGCTCTATGATAAAGGGTCATCATCTCTGCTCTGTAAGCAAGAACTCTCCTATGTACCCTTTTTGCTTCCTAATGTATCCATTTTGTTCTCACACACCTAGCCCCTAGGTTACCTCGACCTGGAGATTGCTTCTTGCTCTAAACAGAAAGGAATCCAAGTGTCCTGGCATGAGCTAATAATGCTGGCCCAACACTAGGCCCTTCTCCTAAGACCTCTTGAGTGTTCATGGGTCACAATTACCCAAGCTGGCCCAGTACTCCTGCCTTTGCCCTCCTTCCCTTGAGTTCATTACCTACTTGCTCTTATGCCTCAATGTAACACCCAGGGATGCAGCCGTTAAACGTTGTTCAGCTGTCAGATGATATTTGCGTAGCATAAGACATTCAGAAACACTTTGCTATCAAAGTAATAAAGAACAGAGTCTGTGTATTTCTCCCTGGAGGCCAAGAATTGGGCAGGATTCTTCTTTTTATCCTTTTGAGGTCTATAGTTTATGAATTCATCTAACACATATTTGCTGTGTGCTTAATATGTACAAGGTGCTGGAACACAGCAAAAAAAAAAAAAAAAAAAAAAAATTGACATCGAAAGTCCTATGAAGAGAAATTAAGCAAGACCATGAATTAGAAAGTGAACAAGGACCAGGGATTGAGGAATAATGATAAATTCAGTAGTTGGAAAAGAAACCATTTTTAATAGAGACCTATAATACAGGAGGCTAGTTACGCAAAGATTTAAGGGAAAGAATATTCTAGGTAGATGAAATGTGTAAAGATTCTAAGGAGGAAAGGATCTCAATAAGTGCACAAAGGCAGAGGTGAACTGACATTTATGTACCTTATGATGTGATCACCATATTAAGTCTAGTGATCATCTGTCACCATGCAAGGTATCATAACAGTGAACATTTTTCAAAGTAGTAGTTGTAGCAATTTCCACTTGCATTAGCAAGTGTGAGAGTTAAGGTTGTTCCAAAGCCTTGACAACACTTGGTATTGTTGGTCCTTTCCATTTTAATCATTTTGATTACACCAATAGCATCTCATTGTAGTTTTAATTTGTATTTCTCTGATGAGTAATCAGTTTGAACACATTTTCTTATTTTATTACCTTCTTGAATATTCTCTTTAATGGGGGGCATTGCAAGCCTTTGGATCATTTTTCTATTTTATTTTCTACCTTTATTCTACTGGATTTTAAGAGTACTTTTTGTATTCTATCAGCATTTTATCAGATGTATGTGTTGTGAATATACTTTTTCACTCAATATGTTTCCTTATTGCTCTCATAATGGTGCCTTGTCATGAATAGAAGTAATTAGTATCGATACAGTCAAGTTTTAATTTTTTACGTTATGGTTATTTTAAAAATATCATTAAAAATCTGTCTACCTCAAGGTCACAAAATATTTATTGTATATTTTTCTTTAAAACATTAAAAAATTTATTTTCACGTGTACTTGTATGTTGCATTCAGAATTTGTGTGTGTGTGCGTGCACATACATGTGCATGTATATTTCCTCTGTGGATAGTCACTTGACTAGATACTGGTTTTTCAAAAATCCACTCTTATCCCAATTCAGCACAATGTTTCTTTTGTCATAAACCAAGTGACTATATAAATGTGTAGGTTCATAAAGGTTTTCAACATTGGACTGAAGCATACCCCTTCCACCATCAAATGGTTACCATAAAAAACAGATACTTAAAGTTGAAATACAACTTAAAAGTCTTCTTGTCTAGTGCTTCTCGAAGTATGGTCCAGGAACAGCAACAGACTATCTTGGGAACTTACTAGAAATACAAATTCTAGGGCCCTAGTGAGACCTGCTGAATCTGAAACTCTAGAAATAGAGCTCAGAAACTGGCATTAACAAATTTCCAGGTGGTTGTGATTCAGGTTCAAATTAGCGAAAATCCTAACTCACTTTCTACTTACTGATGAAGGTACTGAGGGCAGTTCAAACAATGGATATTTTTGTTTTACTTAACAATTATAATTAATAAAGGGAATATGTGAAATTTATTGCTATAAAGCAAATTTGAGAATTTGAAAGTATTTGACATTTCTAACCTGAACAGAATGGTTAGTCACATTTTGGATAACAGAAATTTATTATTACTTTATTGTTAAAGGCAATCTTAAGAGTGGAGGTTTTGGGGCTAACAGGGGAAATGCCCCAAAGAAGAAAAGTGATGAGCTAAGAGATTTCTCCAGGATTTTTCAAGCTATTCTTTATGAAATGTACCCATCTCATAAAAGTTTTTCAGGCCTCTTTTTGGTCTGAAGTATAATTTCATTCATTTGAGTACAGCACAGCCCCTCCTCTCAGGACGACAGAGATGGAAGCACCTCCTGGGTGCCAGGCTCTGTAAGTTGTGGGTCTTCTCCTAAGCAGCTGCTGGTGGGTTCTGTAGTGAAAGCCCCTGCTCAGGCTCTCCATCTGCACCATCACCTTCTTCAGCTCCTGGAATGAGCTCTCATCCCAGAGGCATCTACAGGTTCCTCATTAGAAGAGATTTAGCAGATATGTAGAAGTCTTACGAATTGTTGCGCTTTACTTCTTCTCTTCTTCAAATCACATGTAAGACCTGTGTCTGCTGCATAAAGGCTGCTTTTCTGGAATGCGGATGAGATGATCCGGGAATTGCCTCTAAAAGACTTCTTAACTACCACTGAGTAGAATGAACAGAGATAAGAACACAGAGAGGAACTCCAGGATTTTCAAACTAAGCTCAACTTCTGCTCATATGCTTGCTAGCCAGTTGATATTTTGCCACTCATTTGCCTTACTCTAAGGCAGCATCTTCAGGAAAGGCAATCTGAGAAATATGCAAATTGATTAAAAAGAGCTGGGTTTTCTCTTTCTCCCTCTGTTCTGAGAATTTAGGGCAAGCATTCGAATTCTCTTGCTTTCTTGTGCCAGATTGTAGCTATTTCTTAGAAACCTAGCTTTGTGGGATTTTCTAATGAAAATTGAGTCAATTTTTCCAAGACTGCACATGAAAAGGAAATCCTAAACTATAAAGTATTATTAGTATTAATGTTATTAAATTTTAACTTCTTTTGGAAATTACCTTTTCCCTGTTTGCTCCTATTTTGATATGCTTTCCATAACCCTCACATTATTTGTTTGCAGAGTAAGTAGAGTTAATGCTTCACATTTAACAGAACTTTTCATCTTCAAAGAGTTCTTCAAATAAGCTAATGGAAAGGAAGCTAACGTAAGAGTACAAAGTTAAAATGTAAAATAAATAAATAAATAAAAGGCCTCTACACATGAGCCTGGAAAGATAATGGCAAAAAGCACATCAATCAAACACATATTTACGAGAATAAATTGAAGGTTCGCAGCAAAGTCTAGGTGGAGGGTTGGGTGCCAGGAAGGACTGTGCACGTGTCAGGTGTGGATGCTCGTACACTTGCTTGCTTGGTGTTTAAACTGAGAAACTTCCACTTGTGCTACTGATTAACAGCTGTAAGACTAAGGCCTTGTCATTTTCTCATTCTCTTGCTACCTGTAGTCACAATTTGGTAAATGGGAGGTTATTTTAAGGTTAGAGCTGGATGCTTGCAGAGTCTCCAAACTCAACTCTTATGGAAAGTTGGGGTGCATTGGGGTTGAACAATTGACCTGGCTTTTGTAATGGTAATTGACATTTTGGATTTGCTGGTTTGACTCTGTTGGCGCTACATGTAAGTATTTTACCAGCATGTTTAAGTTGGGGAGCTCCAAGGACCTGTAGGTAAGGTGAGGCCAGATACCTTCACTGCTCTAACACAGTCTAGAACAATCTCCGGCTCAGGGAATACATCTACTTGATATTTGTATAGTGAATAAATGAGCTTATGAATCACTTTGGATCCCTTTTAAACTATTAGGTGGTTAGAATGGAAGGCAACCAGTCATGATCCTGTGCCTGCTTGACATTCTCTTTTCATGAGACTTTTAGAAAATATAACTCATTCAGCAGCCAGGTTTCTTCTTATGTATTGTGATTACAAAGTCCAGGTATGCTGCTAACCCCATATGAAATATTGATTTTCTAATGGAATTCTCTTCTGTATCCCAAGCCATAAAACTTGACCAGAGTGTCCCTTTGAGGAAAATGATATCTTGTTATTAATAAAACCCAGAATCTCAGTGGTTGGTAATAGAGGTAAATGAGAAAGACCTTTGAGGCTCTAATTCTTGTGTCCTGAATTTAACCTGACTCTTGGACATCTCAGGTTAAATCTTCCATGTAAATCTTCCATATACTTTCACCTCCATAACAATTTGGCCACATGTGGATACCTGATTTCATATTATTGTATGACAGAACTGAGACAGGCTAACAGGGAAGGGTTTTTATTTATTTATTTATTTATTTATTTTTAAAAAAGATTTTATTTCATTATTTTTAGAAAGAGGGGAAGGGAGAGAGGCAGAGAGGGAGAGAGACATCAATGTATGGTTGCCTTTCACCTGCCTCCAGCCATAGACCTGACTGGAGACCTGGTTTGCAACCTGGTTATGTGCCCTGGCTGGGGAATCGAACCTGCGACTTTTGGGTTCGCAGGCCGGCACCTTATCCACTGTGCTACCAGCCAGGGTTTATTTTTATTTATTTTTTACTTGTGCAATAAGGCAAGTGGTTAAGGATGTCTGTAGCATTGGGCAGACTTATGTTCAAGTCACTGTGAGTTGCTTTTTCACTGTCTGACTCTGGGAAGGTCACTTTATCCCTCTGAATCTCACTTTCTTTTTCTATGGAATAGGGAAACAATACCCATCTACTGGACTATTGTGAGCAATGAATTAGAAGAAAGAGTGGCCTTAGCAGAAAAATAACAGAATATAGCAAAATAGACCTAACACCCATGTAAGGAATAGGAATAAATAGCAACATTATACCTGAAACGTTTTCTCATTATTCTGAGGTTTTCCCTATTACCTTCAATTGTGTTCTCCCACACAGAATTAGGAGAGAGTGATTTTGTGTCTCATTCTCTTTCTCATACCATCTGGGTGGCATCTTTGGCAGAACAGCTCTTCCCTCTCACGCAGTAATACAAAACCAGGAGACAGGCAACACTGAGTAACAGCAAGGGGGACCACTATGGCATGCCAGGTGGAAGAGGCATGACTTGGACACTACTGAGCAGTCCTTGCTCCAGGGTCAATTCCAACACCCAGGCCATAAAGAAGAGGTAAGACTCTTCCCCTTGGTGAAGCAGATACAGTGAGGATCTTCAGCAATCCTCGTGCCAACGCCCCATTCCAGGAAAGAGCTAGAGTATCATGGAACATACTTCACTTGGGAACTTTCGGTGCTTATTTCAGGGAGTATAATTAAAATAAGATATTGAAAAAAAAAATACATCATTGACCATTGACGGTTGCCCCACATAGTCAGGGCCTGCAGGAAAAGAGGGCCTATGCAGATGCCATAAAGATTAAGGCAGAAATGTTGGCTTGTCATGGCGTGGGTGCGAACCCAGCCTGTGCCCCTTAGTAGCTGCATCATCTTGGGCATGTACCTTAACTGTTTCAACTGTAGTCTTGAAAAGGGTGATAGCTCTCCAGCTCCATTGACAGTAACAGTGTCTCACACACTGAAAAGCTATGGGTGTGATTCCAGGTCAAGGCGCCTACCTCTGTTGTGAATTCAGTCCCTGACCTGGGCGCCCATAGGAGGCAAACCAATCAATGTTTCTTTTCCACATTGATGTCTGTCTGTCTGTCTCTCTCTTCCCCTTCTGTCTTTGAAAGCAATGAAAAAATGTCCTCAGGTGAGAATAAAAATAAAAATAATAAATTAAAAAATAAGAGGGTGATTATTATCTACCTTATGGTGTAATACAATCTACCTCATAGTAGGTACTGTGAGACCTAACCAAGTAGCATCTGCCTTATAGGTTATTAGATTAAATAACGCAATGTGTGTACCAACTTGGAATGTTATAGTAATCATTATAATAATTTTTATCTTTTAACTTCCTGGGACCCAAAGAAGTTCCTAGCAGGGAGTAGGGACCTTTAAAAGCTCAGACAGCTGCTGTGGGGCATCAGTTACAGTTTTGACTTGGAAGTAAGAGCTCCAGCTGGTGACAGATGCTGTTTGAGAAATCCATCTCAATGCCGGTGAGAAAGGTGGGCGCCTCCTTTCCCTTCCAACTGATCTTTTTCTGTGGCATAATAACCTTTAAGTAACTTTGCCTCAAAAATATAGTTCAGGGCCACGTATTGACCTGATGGTCAATTTTATGCATCAGCCTGACTGGACTAAGGAGGCCCAGCGCTGGGAGCGTGTGGGCGTTTCTGCAGCTGGGCCAGTGGACACGAGGAAGATCACCCGCCCCCACTTGGGTAGACATCGTCCAATCAGTTGAGGGTCTAAATAGAAGAGGAAGGTGGGATGAAGGCAAATCCACTCTCTCTGCATGGCCTGGGACGTCGGTCTTCTCCTGCCCTTGCATGTTGGTGCTCCTAGTTCTTGAGCCTTTCGACTTGGACCCAAATTTACACCATCTGCCTTCCCCACCCACTTTGGACTCAGACTGGGTTTGGTGGCGGGACTCCGCTGGCCCCCAGGCCACCAGATTTGAACTGGGTCTACACCACTGGCATGCCCACGTTCAAGCTTCCAGATGGCAAATCTTGGGGCTTTTCATCCTCAATAATCATAATTCCTCATTATTTCTATTTACCTATCTATCTAATCATTTTCTATTGGCTCAGTTTCTCTGGAGAATCTTCATGCAAGTGGAATAAATAAATTCAGGAAGATCTACCTGGCTTTCTGCACTAAGAGAAGCCTTGGAATTTTTTTTTTTTTCTTTTTCCATTTTGCCTATTAACAGTGCTTATGGGATCAGTGTGGCTTAAACTAATCTATAACACAGGGAAAACAGAGATCTTCAGAAAAGAAATCTTCTTAGGATCAGAACTCATATATACCCTGTGTCTGTAATTCTGAGACCTCAGACTCCTGGCCTTGCCTACTTAGACCAATGGAGCTTTTGGTTCCTCCTGATTTGTCTGTATTATGTGGGGCCAAACTCTCATATGCTAAGTTCCTTGGCTTTATCATCGTTGGCCCCCTTGCCTTCCCATGGAGTCAAACCCCTGGTTGATGTATCGGCTACAATTTTGTTTCGTAAACAGAAACCACTCTAGGCGTTTTAAGCCACAGGTGAGTAAACACAAGGGAGTAGATATTTCCCAAATCATTAGGAGACTGAGGGGAAGAGGTTCTAAACTTGGACTCCAGGGATGACCCCTAGAATACTGTCTCTCTGATGCATCCAGTAGAACAACTGATTCCAAAAGACATTGGCAAAATTACAATCTATGGATCAAACTACTTCCACTGCTCCCACCACTGATGGCCATTGGTGAATGGCTTCCACCACTCACTGCCATTGGAGAAGACTCTTCAACAAGCCTGTGATGGAATCTGGCTTCTGTCTCCTCCTCACACCCAGGAGACTGGAGAATGAACACTGGAACAACGTGGTAGAAAAACCTGATAGTTTCATGGCTGTGTTGCTCTAAAGGACTTGCTTCTGTCTTTCTGATCTTCTCCAAATACACCTGATGTGTAGAGTGTAATCCCTGTCCGGCATCTTGGCATCTTGGCATCTTGGGAGACAGGAAAATTGGGTTTTTTGCTTTTACACCTCTACAGTATAGGAAGGCACACTAAAGGAATTCCAGATAGTAATTAAGTAGTATTCAGAAAAGAAGAGGATTCAGGCAGCCCAGGGATTGAGTTCAGGTTACTCATCAGCTAAAGATGTTAAGTAGAATGATTACCAGGGATCCAGAGGTAGGGGAGTCAAGCAAGAGAGATGAAAAACCAGCTTTGGGGAAGTGGGTGGCCGGCGGTGGAGAGCTAGTAAAGAGTGCAGCCAAAGGTTGTGCTGATCCAGGCAGGGGAGAGTCAAGCCTGTGGAGGCCTAGTGGCAGAAGTGGAAATTGACCAGAGACAGCTACTTTTGGAATCTGGGGCTCTGGTGCCCTCCTTGTCCAGAACCTTAACTTACCAAGAGTACAGGCTGCCCGAGCCTGCGGGTAGAAGGACACCAGCTCGTTTTGCTGTGAAAGGGAAGGAGAAAAGCTGACAGCCAAGCAACCTGGACACCAAGTTGCCACTCCCACCTGACACTCCGAACCTTCTGTCTCCCCCTACCAGTGAGAATAAGTTGGTACCGTAGCTGCACTCATCCTTGCTGCTTTCTGCAGTGCTTCTTCAGGATGTCAACTCTTCATTAAACTATGCTGAGGTCTGTCTTATTATATAAAAGGGATGTAGCTGTGTTTTCAGTGTACTGGTAGAAGATACTACAGATAAAACTGTTTATGGAGCTGACTAAATGATAACATATTAACTACTCCCTTATTAATACCTTTAAAGAAGCATATTATATAAAATTTTCCAAAGTAGAGAACGTAATAACAACTGCAAAACAAGAGTTAGCATGAAAATGGAAATACAGGAGATAATGCATGAATTCATATGATCAGGTATACATGCATATAAATACACACATATACATGTATCAGCACATGTATGCACACACACAGAGAAATAATTTTAATCTGAGACAAAGTACAACAACAACAAAATCCTATAACCTGAATTCTTAGGACTTAAAAGGTAAAAAGTAGCAAGGAGTACTCACATTCAAAAAATTGCTTTCTTGGTAAAATAAGGTCTTTTAATGAAAGGAGTTCTTCAGCAAACATGTTTTAACAATGGCGCCCCCTGAGAACCATTTGTGGAAAACATTTTTTTCTTCTGTAATTTGATGAAACAGGAAACAGAAATCAATAGGATGTTGCCAAATGCATTCTTGGGCGAAAGCCCCCGCTTTTGTCTTTTGCTCCTTTGCTCCTGTTATGTAGTAGATAAGAGATAGGAGGAGCCCAGAACACAACATATAGATTTTTTTCCCTAGCACAAAAAAGAAAACTATAGATCTCTTTTAACTCCAGAAATGTTTTCAGCACCATATTGTAGATTTGCTATGTAGCAGAACAGGATGCTTTCAAGCCCAAAGGTGGACTGGAAGTTTATATGATCCCCCAGAACTTCAGGGAGAACCTTCCTTCCTCACTGTTGTGCTCATCACGCATCTCTCAGTACTGCTGGTTTCCATGACAACCAGGTCAATGTCTAGTTCAGTTTTGCAAATACTTCCCAAAGCCCATTAGGCCTAAAATCTTCTGTAGAGCCTCTCAAACCTGCTTTACTTCATTCAACTTTCCTTTTACATCTTCTCCCTTTAATCTTCCTCAACATGTGAGATGAGGAACACAATATTTTATAGCAACAAATATAGCAAATAGTCACACAAAGACAGATGTTAGGGGGAATAAAAACACACATACAAGGAAAAGAAACTAAAGTAGTGCCCAGGTCTGCTGCCTGATAGTTACTTTGTTTGTTTCATCTTGTTTCAGACCCTGGTGTGCTAGCCCTACCTGTAGTTGCTTAGCTATTCTGCTAGATATGTTCCAAGAGGGTAAAATTAACAGTGATGATGTAACATAGTAGCAAGGACATTGTTTTAGGAGTGGAGACCTGAACTATGTCCTAGACCTTCTGCCTCTGTGACCTTGAATGAGACACAAGGCATCTCAAGGAAATTTTTAACCTTATCATTCTGTGATCTAGTATGAGTAGAACTAATCTACTCATCTTGAATAAGTGGTATTTCCCTAATCAAATATTGGTTGGAGATTAAACACACCAATCCTAATCTTGACTCAAGAATAAAATAGAAAAAAAAAAATCTATTACCTCTGGGAGCTAGTACTTCTAAATATCCCATCAAAAGAGCCCACTTCATTTCACAGTTCAGAGTAGCAATGGAACCTTTAGGGGCATCTTTAAATATATAATATTTATCTTTTATTAGATCTGTGATCAGACATACCTGACAGATTTATTGCTGACTTAAATATTTTAAAACCATTCTATATCTATTAACTAAACTGTTTGCAATAAAACTTATCAGAAAACATGCTATAAAACAAAGCCATTTTCAGGAATAATTGGTCCAAAGTATAAATATGTTTATTTCTCCTGCAGTTCTGCTCACCCCTGAAAATGCCCAACATCCTCATTATCTTCAACCAACCACCAAACTCAACATGAAGTAGTACAGCAAATGACCCCCTTGAGGGTCATTTATTTATATGTGACCCTCATTTATCAATGACCTCAGTCATTTATACATGAAGCAGTACATACCGGCAGAGCACCGTTATAAGACCCTTTTCTCAATATCCCATAAGATATTTCATTTTCTTACAGAAACTCCGTATGTGAGTGAGTTTCATAGTAGACTTGATAGAGATGAACTGACACCTGGGGTGCCTGTGGGAAGAAGTGCTCTGGGGAAAGAAATTGCAGCCTTGAAGCTGGAGGACCACTTGAGGATGCTGGGTCCCTCGTGGGGACTGGCAGGTCTTCTCCTTGAGTGCTGGTTTGCCCCAACTGATTGTGGTGAAGTCCTGCTTTTTATTTTTATTGGACTTAAGGAGTTTTTTTTTTTTTTTTTTTTTTTGTATTGTGTGATTTCTGACTTCCTAATCGCAATGTATTGTAAATATTGGAGGACAGATTGTGAAATAGCTAACTCATACATAAGTGTACCACAAAATCTGCTAGCTATGGGTGATTACACAATGTTGTCTTTGGAATGCCTGAGTCCCTTCTCTTAAATCAAAGTAACCCACACCTATTGATACACTTAATTCAATTGGATTAAATTTTTAGTCCCTTGCCATCTTAATGGGCCATGTTCAAATGCTTTTGTAAAGTGTTACATTTTATCATGGAAATGCTAGATCATTGGGAGTGAATAAAGGTCAGTAGACATGGAAAAAGTATGGCCTTTGGTATCTTGGTGATAAATGGACATCTTTTCATTTTCTTAAGGTTACCTATATTGCCTAAGAAGTAGGAGGTATTTTTGTATGGAAGATTAAGGATTTGGCTGAATGCTTCAATTTTTCACTGTACTCAGTCCTAAGAACAGCTATTTGATTAGATTTAATTCAGTTTCTGTCAGCTTGGTTAACACACACACACACACACACACACACACACACACACACACTCTAAAAACATAAAGCCCGCAGAGCATTGTTTCTAAGTAACATGAGATCTTTAAAAAATGAGCTAAAGTCTCAACAACTAATCAGTTTTCACACAACTGCATTAATCCAAGAAAGAAGCTTTTTCATCACTAATGGTCCTAAAGGACAAGGGATATTCAGCATTCTGTCGCCATTTTGCAGACCTTTTGCCTTGGAAGATAATTTTACAGTATTGCTCAATGTTTTTGGAGAAATTCTGAAAGAGGCTTATACATCAAAGAGCAAGAAAGCCAACTTAAGCTTTAGAATAAATACCCAAATCTCTTATCTATTCATATTAGTTATTTTCTCTAATCCTTGCAAAAAGACCTCTAATAGTGAGGGGAGGGGCTGGGAAATGAGAAGGAAGGGAAATTATTGGATTTGAATATCTGATTTTTAAAAATATCAAAATTCCAGCATTCTTAAAATGTGAATTGAAGCATGAAGGTGGGTAGAGGGAGAAGGGAAGAATGTTCAAAATTCTATATAGTTTTAGAATAAATTCACACCTCCCAGTGAGAACACTTTTTCACAAAGATTTACTGTAACATAACTGATGGGTTCTGATTTCCAGAGCAATAAAGACATAACTCTTGTCATTGTACCCCCATGTTTGTGGGATAAAGATACAAATAATATTTAGCATCTACCACAGAAGATGCTATTTTTTGTATTTTTTTTTTGTTGTTGTTGTTGTTGTTGTTGTTTTTGGTATGGGTTAAATTTGGTTAATATATGTAAAATGATTGGAATAGGATTAAGTACATTATAAGTGTTGGGTAAGAGTTTGCTATTTATGATTGTTATTTCCAGCAATAATGGTAACTATCATTTAATGATTCACTAATACAGGGTTTCTCAGCTTGGTCAGAACTGACATGTTGGGACAGATAATTTGCTGTTGTGGAGGGCTAACATCAGCCTGGTAGCAAATTTAGCAGCATCCCTGGCTTCTTCCCATTAGATGCCAGTAGCTCTTCACGCCACCCACTCATGATAACTGAAGATGTTTTCAATGTTGCCAAATGTCACCTGGAGGGTCAAAGTGTCACTCAGTTGAGAAACACTTCCTTAATGTATTCCAGGCACTATTTACAGTGCCTTACGTATCTTAACCATTTACTATGGTTAATTGTATTATAGTAATTGTCATTTATACTCATAGATGTGTACCAGGTACTATGGTAATTGTCATTTATACTCATAGATGCAGTAGTTGAGTATGAGAAAGGATAGGTAATTTGTCTAAGTCTCAAAACTAAAGATGGGTGGTAGGACCAGGATTCAGACTATACTCTGTTGTTATCCACTATGTTTTAATGTGTGTGAAGCTCTTAGTAGAGCAAACAACAGTAATTTTTTTATTATTCTTTTCAAGGTGGTATCTTATTTTGATTTCAGGATATTGATGAGGCTATCAAATGAATTCTAGAAACAATAATTTTCATGCTTGGCCTCTTGTCATTAATGGGCTCAATTATTGGTAGAATAATAGATATGTAAAGAGTTCCTCAAGTTTTCTGTTTCCTTTAACTGTCAAAATAACGCCTTTTTGTTACAATTAAACAAAAACTTATTGAGCATCTAAAGATATGAGACACCATGCTTCGAAGGTTATTGTAGTAGAACTGTAACAAAATGGGGAAGGGGTCCCCAAAGTCTCCACAGCTCATGGAGATGAGGAATGGGGATGGGGACGGGAGATAATACAGCTTTTAAGATACTTTGCTGATCTATGACAGGCTGATAGCTAGATAAGAGCTATGCAGTGGCCCAGAGCAGATGGGCAGATATAGGCTTAAGATACTTTTCATAACAATGACATATGGTGCTCCAGATTAGCATTAAAATTAGAGAAATCCAGGAGGATGAGTAGAGGAGCCACTGGGTCTGAAGGAGGGTAGATGGGAGTCCTCTAGGAGGTCTGGTGTGTAAGGGGGAAGCCACTTTGTTTGGAGAGTGTCCACCATGAGGTCTAGAGTAAGAAAGAGGAGACTCACTGGGAAACCTGCCTGGAGAACATGGCTGCTCAGTTGATGAGACTGGAAATGTGGGGACCTGCCTAACCAAGCATGGATTAGTGGGAGATGCCTGGAATGCTGAACTGTGACCAGGAATACTGAGCCGTGGACTTCTGCTTTTCTGAAAGATGGTACCTCTGACTGGCATATTCTGAAACTAGCCTGGTTTGGCAAGGGGAGGCAGTACAAATGGTTTTGGTGTTTTAAAGAGTGCAGGACATAATGGTAGAAACCTGCCATTATTCTGAATCTGTAAAACTTTTAAGTAAACCCCCTTTCCTTTTCCACCAAACTTTTGTTTTGGAAATCGCACTTGTTAGCAGTGGGCAGTTGGATCCCACAGCCATTCCAGAACAGCAAAGGCTGGGGTTCTGCAACAGAACCTTTGGAGAGTTTGCCAGCACCTGGCTTTGAAAATTCT
Organism: Noctilio leporinus; assembly: GCA_004026585.1. NCBI lineage: Eukaryota > Metazoa > Chordata > Mammalia > Chiroptera > Noctilionidae > Noctilio > Noctilio leporinus. Next base: position 110,966 of record PVIW01003512.1, on the reverse strand, counting down.
TTCTTTGTTCCATTATTGTTGGAGCAATCCTGGTTCTTCTCACCAATGCAGTAAGGAATGACAGATCAGTGAGCCTTTTAGTGTACACACAAAGTTTATTAATAAACAGGAGAGCAAAAATAAGGGTGGCCAAAGGCTGGGGTGACAAGCTCACCTTCTGGTGGTCAGAGGCCCCTGTCATGTAGCAAAAGGGCCAAGAGAGCAAGTCCTTTGTTCTGAGGACATATCTGGTTGGTGGGATGGGGGTGAAGAAGTTATATATCGATTGACCAACAAAGGTCAGCTTTTTGGTGGGGGAACATGGCTACCCAAACTTAGGTATGTGTGGGAGGCCCGTTAGCTCAATTCCTTATCTTGCTTCAGACTCCATTTGTTCATCTCATTGTAAAACACATCAGTGAAGGGAGGTCATTAATTAAAGTTGGGGCAGTTACCCCAAGTTATTTGAGCTTACAGGCTCTTTCTGTAAGCATTAGGGACTCCCTCAAAAAACAGATAGTGACCAAAGGTAGGCAATTAACCAAAGTTGTTTTACAGGCTGCTTCTTTGGGCACTGTGGACCCTCTACCACCTTCCTGGCCTTGGGATAAAAGCGCAGTGCCAAGGTTTTCTTTTTCCCAGTTAGTGGAGAGGATACACACAGACTTTCAAGGGCTCCCCCCAGTCCTGCACTATCACAGTTTATTTGTGTTGTTCAGAATATCTGGCTGCCTTATTGGAACAGGCTGAGGATTGCTAGGTTGGCAGCGGAGACATGTCTCCCTTTGCTTTTAGACTCCTGTATAAGTTCTTTATTAGATTGTAATGGTGAGGGTTTTGTCTTTGTTTCCCTTTTGGCCATTCATTTGACTGTAATACCATGTATGCCTTTACCAAAGAGATCTGCATATTGGTATCGCTTGCCCTTCCCTCCTGGGAGCACCTGTCCTGGGCCAGGGCAATGAATCTGCCACCTGATGCTTTAAATCTTAGGATTCCAGAGGGCCTATGTGCTCTCTGTTCTAGAGGTATGAGATAGAATCGTGAGAGTTAGTGGTGGCTAGGTGTACACGTTGTGCAGCAAAGCCACTACTGGGATAGACTAATCCCCACGCTCAGAGTGGGGACAAAGATGAGAGACAGAGTCTTGGAAGCTTTTAAATCCCTGGCTTCAGGTGTTTTTGAGGCTGGCCTGAACTTCTGAGCTTCATAAAGCTGGGTTGTTCAACCCATCCTTAGACATCTTGCACCAGTGAAGTCCTTTTGGCATTCTAGCCAAAAGTAGCCCATCCTTTGCAACCAAGAGAGTCCAATGAATGCAGCACCTTCTATCAAGAAGCTTGCAGGGCTTGAGAGGCACTTGGTGGGAAAGAACATGGAGGCCTCTTTCTGTCTGTGATAGACAGGATCTATGGAATTCTTTCATGAAGATTTGATAACTCCTGAAGCATCATGAAGGCTGGATTGGTGAACAATAGATTGGGTGCTGGGAGACCTCAGGAGCTACTGCAAAAGTGCAGGGAGGAGCAAAAAAGGCAGTTTCAAAGTATAGGTAAGAACAAAGAGAACTGAGGTAAATTAGAGAAGAGCAGGAGGTGTTGTATAAGATCCTCTTAGTACATAGTACAATATGGGAATCATAATGTTAAAAGGTCCAGCAGAGAGATTTTTGTTTCTGTGGTCTTCTTACTTATCTAGAAACATGGCTGCATGTAGTAAGCTCTTAATAAATATTAGTTGAATGAATAAATGCATTGCTCATCTCCAGGGCTTTTCTTGTCTGCCCAAGACTATCTCCCTAGTTACTCACAGCCTAGTTAGAGTTTGCTGGCTTTTAAGTTACCCCAAGTTCTTAGGAGCACAGCTATTAACTTTGACTCTCTAATAGGAGGAGAGGTGGACAACATGTGCAGACTGGGGAGTGTCAGAAGAAGAGGGCTGGTAAAATTCGCATTGAAAATCAGGTCCCTTTGAAACTAAGGATTAGTAGACACAGGAATCCTCTCTCCTTAGCATAGCATTTACAGTTTCCTTGCAATTTCATTCCTCCATAAACACTTATTTTTATGGAAGGACACGCGTGGGAGGTAGAGCTGGGAAGTATTATCTCACTACTGCAACCTTTGCCTTTTGTCTTGGAACTTGTCTCCACCTTCTTTGTGACTTCCTGCCATCTGCCAAAGACACGGAAGACATCTGTCTTTATCACCTAGTCTGGACCATGGGACTGCTCCCAGATTTAGGGCCCATAGGTACCAATAACCAGAATTATATGGATCCCACATAACCAATAGGAAAAAGGGGGAAAACATTAAAGGACAACACTAGAATTCAGACAGTCACCCGGTATCTTAGCTTGCAAGCAGGATATGAAATGCAGGCAGGAGCGTGGGGATTGCCGGCCGTAGGCCAGCAGAGCTGTGTGCTGCTGCGGTGGACATGTTCTCTGTCTGTGCCACCGGATGCAGCAGCCATAGGTGGCTGTTGAACATTTGACGTATGGCTAATGCAGCTAAGGAGCGATGCTTTCATTCACTTTTGATCAATTAAAATTTTAAGAGCTACAAGTGACTAATGGCCACTGAATTGGCCAGTGTTGTAGCCTAGGTGCTTGATTTTTTCCAGGAGAGTCCAGAATACTCTCCTCATCCTAGCTGAAGCCACCATGGCAACATTTGTTATCCATTTTAAGATGAAAACTTCTGGAAGCTGAATTATATTTTTGGGCAACCAGAAGCATCTGTTGGCAAAAAGGAGCTCTTGTAGTTCACCAGCTAGGTTGAGGACCAAGAGAGAAAGGGCTCAACTGTGCCTCCCAGTTTACACAGATGCTATAAAGGAAGCCATGGTTGGCAGTTTCACTAACAGCAGAATTGCAGGCTCTCCAGGACCCACTCCAGGAGCAAGTGCATCCTCCATCCCCCTCTGGTGAGGCCAAGCTGTACCCCTTCTGGGGGTTTCTACTTGGAGAATCACCAGGGGCAAGGGCTCTGTGTGGATGACTGAAAAGTGTGGCCTGTTTTTTCCTTTTCTGGTTAGGTTGCCAGAGGCATTTCCCTGTGCTTACAATAGATTCTCCTACTTTTTCTTTCCTCACTCCTCTTCCCCTAGGAGAGATAATTGGACTGTGTGATTTCCATTAAATGTAATGTACCACATGCAGATGAAACACAATAGAAAAATGCATTAAGATAGAGTCCCTTGGAAAAAATGGTCTGGGTGTTTTTCCACTGGTTAAAATTAGCTACCAAATTATTTTTGTTCTTGCACAATTAAATGCAAAAGTGTCCTTGACTCTTCTTAAAGGTATTTGCATTTCATACTTTTGGGAACAAATGATCCTGTTTTTATAAGAGAAATTTCACCATCAATTTTTTTATATGTGTATGTGTGTGTGTGTGTGTATGTACATGTGTGTGTGTGTGTGTGTGTGCATGTATCTATGATATATTTGAAAAATACACATGCATTCAGATACTCACCAACATACCACAGAGTGGTGCTCTAAACCTGCCAAAATCACACAGCAGAGCTTTACAGTTGTTAGACGAAAATGCAGAATCTGATTGCAGTTAGAATCCTCTCTGAAATGAACTACTATATAGTTCCTTTTAAAATATGTCTTCCAGTATTCATCTTTTCTCCATCTAGATCCTTTGTACACACTCTAAAATGATGAGTTGAGCAACACTCAAGGAGAAAAAGCCATTTGAGAAAGCCCTGTTTCTTTCATAAACCTGAAATAATCATCCCCCACCCTTCCATAACTATCATATTATTAGGTTTTAATTAAGTTTATGACACAACTCAGTGGTTAGGTTTAGGAATCACATGCTCTGGACAAAAAGCAAAATGAGTTCAAACAGGATTTACTTCATCAGTCTCCTTGTCCCATCCTTGAACAAACTGTTTCTGCTGACAGCTGTACTTGGATGGGGAGGCTATGAAATAGTTCAGAAAGTCAGGGTCAGAGTGTTCTAGTACCAACTTGTGCTTTCAGGAACTAAGCAATCTACTTCATTCTTTGAGGGTGCTTGGATTTTACCAATTAGGTAGAAGAAATACAAACGGTGAAGTCTGTGACATAACACCCATGCAGGAGTAAGTGCAGTGGGATAAAAAACAAAACAAAACATTGCTTTTATGACTGTCCTGAATGTGCTGCGAACTATTGTATAGTCGAAGGCAGTGTTTCTTTTTTCTTTTTCCAATGGTCAGTCTTAGCTGTTACAGTTGTAGGTTGCAACCCTACACTAGACTGTTATTCACATGTAATTTGATTTTGTTTTTCGTTTTGGGAGTATATGATTGGGAGTGACCAGCATAAACACTCTGCTTCTTTCTGGTGATTCAGGAAGCATATGGAAGTTGTACTTCGGTAGGCATTCGAAAAGGTTGTATCTTATATTTTGGATGTTCATAAATCATGGTCTATGCATCAGTTGTCTGTTGTCATGTGAATGCTGTGTAACAAATAACAACAAAACCCAGTGGCTTAAGTTTGAAGCATTAATTTATCTCATGAATATGCAACGGATGCTGGGTGGGTCTTCTGGTCTCAGCTAGGTTTAATAATCTCAGCTGGGCTCCTTCAGGTGTCTGCAGTTAGATGCAAGTCTGCCGCCTGCAGGCCATTCTAGATGCGATCGCTAAGTTTTCCTCCAAGCCACCTCACATCTTCCAGCAGGTCAGTCAGGCTTGTTCTCCCCATAGGAGCTTGGCTCCTAGAAAGGAAGAGAGCAGTATCATGCTAGGTGTCTTGGGCTGTAGGTTCAGACTTGGCACACTCTTTCTTTTGCTACATTTTATTCATCACAGTAGTCCAAATTTGAGGGTTGAGCAAGTAGACTCTAACTCTGGCTAGAAGAAGAATCAGGGCTATTTTGCTATAAATCTACCTGTGCTCTGACAAAGGTAATAGAGAGAATTGAACTCTAAAAATGTATTTGTATCAAGCTTATGAGATATCTAACTTAGTTTGAGATTTAAACTTTGCCCTTTAATACCAGAGCACAAGGGATACTTAAGAAATAGAAATGAGCAATCTAAAGGAAAACAATAGTAAAACTTGACTTGTTTATAGAATCAATCAACTCAATTACTGAACTAGAGCAATTTGTCTATATCTACATTGTACTTGATAACATTCTCATAAGTTAGCTCAGAACACCAATGAAACCAAACTATTGTCCATTGAAGAATCTATATGATCAATAAAGCTATATAGTCATAATAACAGCTACTTTTTGTGACGTGGATGAACAAACAAACAAAAAAAACAGGAAACCATTGAACTAGAATTTTTACAAAGAGGAAAAAAATTAGGTCTGTAATAAAACAGTGAAGGAAAGTAACCTCAGAGGGTGAGCTGATCATAAATTCCCAAAAAAGATAGGTTGTGATGAGTAGTGACACCCCAGGCTATAACTTTCAGCAAAAGGTTTATCTTTGCCTTAAGCAGCACCTGTCCATTGTTTTCCCATATCTAGGTTAACCCACCTTTGAGATGCCATAGTAATCTTTTTTTTTCAAACCCCTTGGAGGATGACCACCCTCAAAGCAGCTCATAATCTTGTTAACTATCTATAATTCAATCTCCATCTTGATGTCCTCCACCTTCATTTAATCTTTGTTATTCTTCCCTCCTATATCCAAATGCATAAAAGAAGCAGCAAACTGTCATTTGCCAGAACATTGGAGATCTTGCTTCCTGACAACTGTCACCAGTTTGGCTCAAATAAACTTATAAAAATTCTCTACAGGTTTGGATGTTCCTCATTGAAGAAATTTTTTAGAATCCTGTTGCATCAAGCTTTATATAACATGAAGATTTACATCATAACTCTGGTATACTAACTAGGATAAATAGGAGTTATCCTAATAATGAAAAAGGGTTAGCCTGTGTGGCAGGTGTTAATTCTGTTTGCGAATGAATGGAATTCATTATCATATTCATTTCCCTTCTGCTCTCAACTAAAACTATCCAAATCTTAACACATGAGGTAAAAACAAAACAGATAGTCATGGCTTCTTCTAGCAAGCCTTTCTTCTTGTTATTAGGGCATAGTTTTGCATACGTAAGAGATGGAGGCTGGTAGGTGCCTGTGTGAACTTCTACTTTTTTTGCTATAACTTCAGGATGTCTATAATGAAGGATGCCCTGGCTGGTATGACTCAGTGGATTGAGTGGTGGCCTGGGAACCAAAGGGTTTCTGGTTCGATTCCCAGTCAGGATACATGCTTGAGTTGCAGGCCAGGTCCCCAGTTGGGGGCCTATGAGAGGCACCCACACATTGATGTTTCTCTCCCTCTTTCTTCTCCCTTCTACTCTCTCTAAAAATAAATAATATCTTTTAAAAAAATAAAATGAAGGATGAACTATATATGATGATCCCGTGGTCATTTGTTTTTATAACTGGGAGTGCATCTGAATCACCTGGGAATCTTTTAAAATACTCATATCTATACCTTACCCAAGACAAATTAAATATGAATTTTTGGTGAGGGGGGGCCCAAGCATTTGTAAATTAAAATTTGTTCCTCATGATTTTAATGTTTAGCTAACATTGAGAATCACATTTTAAGTGAGTGATCAAAGGATACCATATTAATTTGATTCAAGATTCAAGCTTACTCATGTATCCCTTGCCTTATTCTTACATTTTATTTTAGTCTGTAAATGCAGACTAAATGCTTGAACTTCTAGAGGCTTGAATATCTAGATTAAAAGTTAAAAATCAAGTCAATTATCTTTGTGTATAGACAATTGGTTGTTTTACTTTCTATTCAGATGCTTAAGTTCTTAGAGATAGATATCTAAAAAATATATCCATTGTCTCTGGTAACTTAGGATTCTTAGGAAGAATTTAGGAAGATTTTCTCTCTGACAATCTCCCTTTCAAGGCATAAGTAAAACCGTAAGTTATGATCTGTGGACTGTGTAGGCCTAGTCTGGGAGGCCTGCAGGTAGTTCAAGCTCTTCCTTATTACTGCTTGGCATTGCAAAAGAAGTATAAAAGGAGAAACTCAACAGCAGCAAACTCTCCTTGCTCAACCCACTAAGACAAAAGATGAAAAAGGACCAGAAAAGCTGAAAGAAAAGATTTCCCTCACTTGTTTTGTTTTATTTTGAAAAGTATATTTTAAAATATTCTTTCTGTCTCAAAATACATGAAAAAGAAAGAAGGAAAAGTAGGTGGGTGGAGGCTTTATTGGTCACTGTCCAGAGTTAGAATAGAGAAAACTATTTAACCACATGGCAGCTCTCAGAGGCTGGGACCAATGGCCTGGCAGGCAAGAAGGTTGGCCTTTTGCTTTCCAAGCAAATGGGGGTAAACGAATATCCTTTGCTCAGTGTCTTCTTGAAGCCTCAGTGGCTAATAGACTTGTTTAGTATACTGATGCATACAAACAGGAATAGAAATTAATATAGATTATTGTGGGTCCTGCACAAAAAGTACCTGTGCTAGGTACTTTTTCATGTATTTTATTTAATTCTTAGTCAGTCCTACAAAATAGGTACTTTTACTATCCATGTTTTTGGAGATTTAGAAGTAAATAATTAAGGAGATCAAATAACTTTTCTAAGGTTATTTTAAAAACTCACCTAGCTGATGAGTATATTGGTTACCTAAACCGGTACTATTTAAAATTACTATACAATGTATCAGGTATGCAAATAGGAATCAATTGTGTTAAAAAATCCAAGAAAACTCTGGTATTGTAACTTGTTAAATGTGTTTTTTGACAGCGAATGTGGCATATAGATTCATAACACACACACAGACAATGATGCTATTTCTATCTCAGTGTATTATTTCCCTCCCCATAGTGAGAAAAGTTAAGTGAAATTGCATTTTTACATTTTCAACCTCTCCATTATCTTCATTTTTTTTTTTCTTCTAAAAACAATGTAGAGTTTTCTTCAGGTAAATTCTATTCCTTTTACAGTCTTTGCCTTTCAGAAATTGGAAATTTGAGAAAAGCGCTTAAAATATATGCTCATTCTGTTTCTAGGCTGAAAGAGTTCACACAATTAACTTAGTTTGGTATTCCCTTTTTCTCTTGAGGCAACATTGGTCTCCAGCAAAATAACCTCAGTGTTTTCCCCATAGTTCCAATGCACTCTGGAATTCCTTTTAATGAATCATACTTCTTCTCAATTATAAGAAAGGCTCTTATTTTTGGATCTCCCTTGTCATATCACTTAGGCTAGGTTGAACCTCCTGGAACAGAATTTGCTCAATGGGCTGTCATCTTTACTAAAATTTGGGTGTGTTTTCAAAGTAGCACATGTGTCCTTCAGAAGCCAATTTTTGAAAGGTCAAAACATTGCATTTTCAAAATCTGAACTAGGTTTTTGTTCTATGCACTTGTTCTGGCACATTTAGTTATCTGTAAGGGTAGACAAAATGTTTAGCTATCTCTTTTATTAAATTTTACATATGTGTTTATGTATATGCATGCTTATACTAGTATTTCTAAAATGCAGTACGGAAACTTGCTAGAAGAAAAAAATATCAAACCTAATCATGCCATATCCAATCTTTATTTACACTTGGAACACAATTAGTCTCTGCTAGTGAGAAATCATTGGTTTGCATAACTTGGTGGAACAGAAACTAGGCTTATTCTGTACGAATGGCTGTTGGATTGGCTGCATTTTTTGCCAAGTTTGGTTCTCCTCAACAATCAGAATGTCATTCCTCTATTGTACTGTAAGCTACTTTAACTTGACTATACTAAAATCTATTAAAGAAAATGATTGCATCAGCATGCATCATTTGGTACAACAGAAATGAAGTTACTGTATTAGAACATTTTCTTACAATCAATGTTTCTCAATTTGCCTCGACATTTACTTTCAGTAAATGTCTAACTTTACCTTGGCATTTATCTAACAACAGGGAACTATTATCTTGTGACAGTGTTCCAGTCCAATGACATTATCTCTCATATGTATATTTTGAAAAATTTGTGCAGTAATGAGGAGCATATTAGGAAGAGGAAAAATAATGAAATAGCTAGACAAATGACAGCGTTATTAAGACTAAAATTCAGTAAGATAAAAACAGTAAAAACATGAAACATATTTTGAAACTTACATCAATAAATTTGCCAAAATAATCCCCAATGCCTTTTACTTAGGTCAAATATTTTATTTCTTCTTTCTTCTGTCTTTTTCTTGGCCAACAATAAGAGCTGTACAAGTTTGGTGAAAATCTTTGAACATTTAATGATGAGATCCTGAGAACTTAGGTTTCATCTCATACTAAATACACTGCTGAAGAATGTATACACATATAACTATTTATTTATTCTTAGGGGGCCAAAGATTGCTTATTTCAAATGGACATATCTGTAATAGTTTCAGGGGTCTGTCAGCTGTAAACCAGACTCCAGCCTATGCTCATGGATGGAGAAGCTTAGAGGCTATTGATTATGTAGAATTGCTGTTGCTTATTTCATTCCTCAGGTCAATTTTGTGTTTTTCCCCTTTATTTTATTTATTTATTACATTCCTTTGTTTGGAGGTGATAGTTTCTTTTAACATAAACACAGTGCATGCATAGTAGATATTGATATTTGTGTTCCCAAGTAAGCAACCCACCTTAGAGAAATAGTTGATAGATTCTAAGGAGATGTGGGTTCTAATCCATATTGTATAAATTAGAGACCCCTAGTCTATTGAGTATCTTGAGTCTTTCCAATATTATTACTTTATGAGTACTGAGTATGCTTCTTTCTATAAGTCATTAAAACATCAAAATTATAGTGAGTCAACAACACTGATTCTTTGATAAGCTAAATTGTTATTTGAGTGGCTTTCCTTGTATCCTATTATCTTTCAGAATATAAATCTGTGCATTTAGGCATTCAAAATTGCTACTGGAGCAACACCAAAATATTGTAGCTATCCCGTTTTTTGTTTTGTTTTTTTTTTTCCCCCTTTTACTAGTAAATGAACTATCTATAAACAGCATTGCTTTTCTTGAGGGTCATATCCCAGGTTGCAATATTTTTGAAGTATCATGTAAACTTGATAGCTAGGTGTGTCTCCTCTTGAACAACAGTAACACATTTCCATAGATAAGTGGCACTCCACTTTGAGGAATAGAATAAAGCCCAGGATTTTAAAAATCTTCTCATTTTTCATGTAAATCACTGCTGTTGGATAAGATAATATGCCAAGTTGAAATGACAATGCAAGTAATATTGATGGGGCTATGATATGATTAATATCACAAGGTATTGGGGCATCATAAAATAACAAAGGAAGTATACTGAGTTAATTCAAGCTTTTCATATGTTTTCCTTTTAGATGATTATACTTTGAAACTAAGCTTCTTCTTCTTCTTCTTTTTCTTTCTTTTTTTTTAAAAAGATTTTATTTATTATTTTTAGAGAGAGAGGAAGGGAGAGAGGCAGAGAGGAAGAGAGAGACATCAATGTATGGTTGCCTTTCACTTGCCTCCAGCTAAGGACCTGGCTGGAGACCTGGCTTGCTACCTGGTTATGTGCCCTGGCTGGGGATCAAATCATCCAACTTTGGGTCCATAGACCAGCTCCTTATCTACTGTGCCACCAGCCAGGACTTAGGGCTTCTTTTAATAAAGGGTAACTCATTAACAGACAACTTTGGAAGCAATGTTACTGGAGCCAGTGAAACTAATATAAGAAGAAATCTTGTTGTCTTAAATGAAGGTCTTATTTAAATGAGAAACATTTCTAGAGGAGTCTACTGTTTTAGAATTAGAAAAAAGCAATTTTTAATAAATATAACTTAAGCAAGATAAATAGAATCAATTAATTCTTATTTTATTAAGACAAAATAATGTATCACTTCTGTACTCCTGTCTGTCTGTAGCACATGTAATTCCATTGTTTTTATGTTACTAAACACATTTATTGAATTGTATACCTTTATATTTCCACAATTTATTATCTCAGAGATAAAAACAGCTAGAATACATTAATGTAGATAGAGATAAAAGTAGTGTTTAATTATAAAGTAAAACTGAATTTACCCTGATTTTAAACCTCCCATTTGCTTTATTATCACCAACAGAACAATTTGCAATATAATTCTGTGGCTAAAGACTTGAGGTGAAATCAAGGTGAACTGACTAATAGCCTCCTTCAGCCAGGCCACTGACTAAAGCCATCCTACATTCAGATTCTAAAGCTTTCAGTGCCTCACACAATAATCTTAAAAATAGGCTCAGTTTCCCCAAAATGCCAAAGTACATATCGGTTAACCATAGTCAAGTTAAGAATTATCTGTTTTGATTGAGTAGTGTTATTAAAATCAAAGAAAGAAACTAGCCACAACCCCATGGCATTGACCACTGACTTGTCCATGATGTGGGAGGTCAGCATCCAGCATCTCAGGCTGCTGAGAGAATATAGATAACCTGCCAGGAAACACTTCAGTTCTATTTGACTCAGTTGGGCAAATATTTATTATAAGTTTCTACTGGTTTTCAGGGCTATAAGAGAGAGGTGATAATAAATTCTAGAACTTATCCTTGAAAAATATATAGTCAGCTTCAGAGGGTATGATGAATACGTGTGTGTGTGCACCCATGCATGTACTATATACACTGATAACAAACACTAAAAATATAAATGCTAGAGGAGTGCTACAAAATGAAACTGGAGTTCAGAGTAGGGAATGATGTCTTTTAGTTGGACAGGTCAGAAAAAGTTCAAGGACTAATAGGACATGACAGCAAAAAATGGTGGAATAACAATGGTAATAGCAAAAGTAGTGTGGCTCATATATGGGGAGAGCAGATTGTAATTGTGGTTTGGAAATCAGGGGGCAGCAAACATTGTCTATAAAAGGGCTAGCTGGTAAATATTTTGGGATTCATGGAACATCTGATATCTGAAACAACTACTCTGTGTGCAGCATGAAAGTGGCCTCAGAAAATACACTGAGACAAGAGTATGTGTGTTAACGGTAGACATGGGCAATAGTGGATAAGGGTGAATTTGGAGCGAATAATATATAGATAAATAAGTTTGGCTGCGTTCCAATTAAACTATTTACAAAAATGACGGCAGTCTGGATTTGTTTCATGGGGTGGGCTTTTGTTGACCAATGCCTAGTTTGGCGACTCAGGATATGTGTCAGTAAAAGATAAATTAATTGGGCCAGATTGTTACATGTCTTGAATATCCTAGTGAGGAATTTGTGCCCAAGTCAGTGGTAGAGAGCCATTGTTTTTATTAAGTAAGGAGAATTTTAAAAAGATAGCTAACATTTATTGTGTGTTTATTAAATACTAGGTACTTTCTAAACATGAAATTTGAGATAAAGCTGATTGGCTAGTGGGGGGATTTTCATCAAATTGGTATTTTTTTAAGTACCCCTGTTTATCATACAACATGAACAAAGGCCTTTGTATTGAAGACTATTGCTGCTACTAGTTCTAGTTCTAGATTTAGACTAGTTCCAAATCTGCCCAGGGAACTTGTAGTTTATTAACATAAAACATCAGTTAAATGCATTTTTATGTATAATATTTCTATTACATGCCAGATAATGTTCTATTGTGGATGCAGAGGGGATAAGGAATTAGGTCTTGCATCCATGGAACTCACAGTCTAGTAGAGCATAAAGTATGTAAATAATTATAGTGTTAGCTGGCATATAGCAGGACGAGTGAACTGAAACTGTCCTAATCATGAGGAAGTGATTCTGTTTAAAGAGGTCAAGAAAAACATCACAGAACAGTAATATTTAAGATAGATGTTGAAAGACATTTAAGCATATGTCTCCAGTGAAAAAAATGGGAGTTTTCCAGGAGGGTATACAAAACACAAAGGTATCAGAGCAGATTAAACATGGCTACTAGTTCAGTGTTATTGGTCTTAATGTATAGAATTTAAACCGGGCATAAAGCTGTTAACTAAGTAACAAAAGGCAAAACAAACAAACAAGCCAAAAAGAACAGTAACTTTACTACAGTGGAAATAATAAATACAGGATTGAAAACTAAGGAGATAACGGGCAAAAACTGGCATTATGAAAACCTAGAAATTTGGAAAATAAGGGCCTGTTGGGCTGGAGATCAGGCATATGAAGAGTGGTAGTTAGGTAGCTAATAGTGTTGTCTGTCTCTGAGGGGCCCGCTCTGGTTCTGTAAACAGTAGAAAAATGGCAAACAGAATTCATCTGCCTCTGAAGAAATGTCTGCTTCTGGGGCAAAGAAGCCTTGCCAGGGCTATGTTCACAGTAACAAGAAGCAAACAGGAAACAAACAAGAAGGAGTAATTTCTTCCTTCTCTAGTTCACAGCTTCCCTCTATTGTGTTTTTTATTGGCAGAACTTAAAAGGCCAATTCTGGGGTGCAATATTTTCTCACATTGTCACGAGGATGTAAAGTAAAGCATAGGGAATATAGTCGACAATATTGTAATAACTATGTATTGTGCCGCGTGGGTAGTTGAAATATCAGGGGGATCACTTTTAAAGTATATGATTGTCTGACTGCTATGCTATACACCTGAAACTGATACAAAATAATGTTGAGTGTGAACAATGAAATTCTTTCAGAAAGGGAGACTCTGGCAATGCAGAAATGTCATTTGCAAAGTCCCAGCCTCAGCACCACAAAGCTGAGTTTCTAGAAGGGTATGTTTGGAGCTGAAAGATACAAGTGTGGTAACCAGCACTTTCAGTGTATCTAGCTTATAAGGTATGTATTTGAAAATTAGGCAGGATGTGTTGTGTTCTACCAAGTGAGGGGTTTGAACTTTGTTCTGTCAGTGATGGAAACTTATCCAAAAGTGAATGCAAGAATTAACATAAAATAGTTCCTGATTTTATAGCACAATGTATTCTCAGTCATTGCAGGAGTTTGCTTAGTGTACTGTCTTCAGAATGACTTGGTAATGGTAACAAGTGTTTATATGTTCTTAAAGAGTTACCAATAATTAGTGATGCTAAAGCTTGGTAGAATAATGGCTTCCTCATATGTTTTAGAGCTATTAGTGACTACAATATTACATTTGTTTTCACTGCTGAAGGGTCATTGTGTGTGTGTCTGTGTGCGTGTGTGTATGGTTTCTTCCTATTTTGACATTTGTCCTTCTAGTTTGTAAATTGAAGTTATTTTTAGTTTAACTATTTTAGAAATTTGAGCTGAGCATTCTCTGTCCAGGGCGCTAAATGCCCAGCGTAGGCTGTGTATTTTCTATACAAGACAGACCAATTATAAGAATAAAGCAAAAAAAAAAAAAGGAGAGGTGAGCAAGTCATGGCAGAAGAGCTAGCTAGGCAGGACAGAAATGTGTGATCACTGAGTGTCCGCAAGGATTAACACTTTCATTTCTCTTCTCCAGAATTATTATGCTGGACCAAAGAAAACAAGGAAACATTTAAAAGAGTTAGGAATTGAGCAGATATTATATTCGACCAAGAAGTGCTAAAAAAGACTTAAAAGAGTTAAGAATAAAGGGGGGCATTGGAAGAGAACTATTCTACATAATTCAGTGATAAGGATAAATTTCATTCTTACTCATTAACTTGATTTTTTAATATCTTAAAGTCTTCATATAATTTTAATAGAGGCATTTAGAATGTGATGGGCTAGCAGAAGATTGAAACTAATAAGTAAATTCAAAATTGTTAACACAGACATACTGATGGTTTTTGTTAGTCTCAAAAGTTTTCCCCATTCTTTTCTGTGACAAATCTTTTAAAGTAATTGTTAATGCTTCCAAGTAATCTTGAAAGAACTAAAAAATTCTGAAGCAAAATTATCTCTTTAGTATTGAACATTTTTCTGTGCCTAGTGTGTCATCATTTAATGGACTTGATATTAATAAATTATGGCAATAGAATTTAATAACAGTGGATTCTTATGTGACAAGAACAAATTTACATTGAAAGTGAGAATATATATTATGTTCAGAGACAGGGAGCTTGAAATGAAGATTGCCACTCTACAGTATTAAAATAAAAAATAATAAAAATGGCACTTAAGAAAAAACATGCCAAGTGAAAGCATGCTATTCAGTATAAATTAATTTAAAAAATTGTTTTCTATTAGCTCAATGCTACTGGGGGTTAATATGTCAGTGTTTACCCTTATAATGTGCCAGAACTTATTAGGTGACCTGTTTTGGAACCACAGCTAATTTGGCTTGCTTTGATTTAAAGTCCTTGATAGAAGCCTATTGATTTGTTATAACAAATGCCCCAAACTACACATCCTAATTAAAATGCACAGGTAATAATCACAATAGTAACCTGCAGTATGGAAGACTGGTGCAGAAGAGATACCACTGGCCTCTGGAATTGAGTAAACAAATAAGAAGCAGTGTACATGGAACACAAGAGGTATTAGTCCATAACATTGGTATCCACTTTGAGAGGCAGATCCAGAGCCAGGTGGGATGGTGATGCAGAAGCTTCCAAAAAACTTCCAAGAGGCACTGGGTGGCAGGACTGGATTATCTATGACTTTGTGGGTCTGCATTGCCATGGGATATTCACAGCTGTTTCCATGTAAGCATCTCCATTTTTGATGCTTTTTCATTGATGCTATGGTCTAAATGTTTGGGCACCCTCCCCACCCACCATTTATATTTTGAAACCCTAATGTTATAGTGCTAAGAAAGAGACCTCTGGGAGGTGCTTAGGCCATGAGATTTATCATGAATGAAATTCATGACCTTATAAAAGAGATTCCACAGAGATCCCTATCCCTTCCACCATGTAAGGATGCAATGATAAGTCTGCCATCTTGGAAAGGGTCCTCATCAGATCATGTTGATATCCTTATCTCAGACTTGCAGGCCCCAGGGAGAAATAAGTTTCTGTGCTTATGAGCTACCCAGTCAGTGGCATTTTTAAATAGTAGCTCCAAAAGACTAAGCCACTTGGGTTTACTGCTGTGTATAGTTAGTGGCTAATGGTCACCCAGTATTACTCACCTACCTGGAAAAACAAGACTGGTGGAATAATTTATGAGCCCAGTGCAAAAGAAAGACATGGGCCCCTTATTCAAAATGATGAAGCATTTCAAGATGATAACTACATAGTATTAAACCAAGCATGGGGTCCTTCTAAGTGTGGAGCTCTGTGCATCTACAAAGATTACATACCTATGAAGCTGGCCTACGGGGGATGGTATAAGGATTCATTTTTTTGTTTTGTTAATTCACTCATTTTGCTAGCATACATTTAGCATCTACTATTGTTATGGCTGTGGTCAATGCTAGGGCTATGACAGGCAACAAAACAGACCAGTGCTGGATTCTTAGGAAATCTGTATTTTGTGTATGTGGTTGTAGATATTAGGGGGGGGGGGGGGGGATTAGATGATGGGGTTATGACCTTTGTCTAAAGATTTCCAGATCATGTTTCAAATGTCTTGCGACTACAAGAGCAGCACAGGGTAAAATACTTATGGCATTAATATGTATATGAATAATGCTGTCTGAGCTAGCAGTTATTCCTCTATAGTCATCCTAAAATAGAAGTCTGTCATCCTGAGAGCCAAAGAAAATTCCAGACTATTTCTAACCTCTTGGGACCATATACCTTTACTTAACTCTTTCATCAAGAATCTCTTCTACAGCATGGGATGAGAAATATAACACATTCATTAGGGTTTCAGTTCTTAGGTCCCTAAGAATATTAACATAATCAATTAATCAACATGGATTTTCTGAGTACCTGCCATGTGTCTGGCACTGTACCAGCTACTGTGGAGGCCCTGAGCTGGTATGAAGCCCCTTAGGAGATCAGGCACAAATGACAAAATCAGAACCCTCAAAAGGGCAACATTGAGTAATGTTGTAGGGCAGTAATGTCCTTATTGCACCTTGACCCAGTGACAAATTCAGTCAATTCTCTCTCCTATATTCACCTATTTAATATTCAATTTAGTTAGGTAGCTTGTGTTACTAAAGACCAGACGGAAAAATAACTTACTCAAGGTCATACAACTAACAAGTGTCAAAGTAAGTGGCATATATGTAAGTGTTAGTAGAACATCTTTTTGAATCAGCTTAGTTGGGAGAGTCTTCATGAAGAAGGTTCCACTGGCATTGAGGGATGGTCCCTTTCCATGGCCCCTTGTCCGAGAATGGCCCTTCCCCATCCCACCCAACTTGTGGGTCCTGTTCATAGTAGGAGACACCATGTGCCCTTTGTGACCTCAGGTGTTTGAACTAAATTTATATCTGATCTAACCTGGAGGTATTAGATTCTCTCTCTTAGAAACCTAAATGCTGGACTCAATTCACCTATAATTATCTTTGCTCTCTGGAAAGCCATGTTATTAAGGGCTAGGGCTTTTTTGTTTGCTTTTGTGTATTTGAAAACAAAAAGCTAGTATAAAGGGATAGAGAAGAAGGGGAGAGATAGAAAGAGCCTTGTTAAGACAGAAAGAAAGAGAATAGATAACAAGCAAGACAGACACACAGACAGATACAGACACATATACAGAAAGGCACAGAAAAGGACAGAAAGAGACATGTGCAGACTCACAGGCACAATGACCACAAAGACATAGAGACAGAAAGAAAGGCAGGGAGAGGAAGGAAAAGGAGAGTGAGCTGAGGAGTAGGTGTGGCCTTTTCACTGACACAGATCTTGTGTGACTCTGTCATCAACTATCTGCATGATGACTGAGACAGGATTCCAGTATGGAACCATTGAATTATTTATTTCTATGCCCTCTTAAATCCACAACCCATTGCTGCTACTATGCAATTTTTAAAAATTCATTTTACATTAAGGCTGTAGCAGTATATTCTTTTTCTTCCCTATATTTTATTTTTCTTTTCCTAGATAAACCTGCACAGCTGCTATTTATTTGGGTTTCCTTTTATAGCTTGAAAAATATTTAGGCATGTTTACCGCAAGTGGGAATCTGGAGGCAGTTTATGAGTACGTACATATTGGCACACTTCTTTTTGAACCTGGTAAGAATAAACACATTAATTTAATTTTTAAATACCAGCTTAGTAATATATTATAGCTGTTCATAATAAGTTACTTCTTTTCATCAGGCTCTTCCTGCTTCTAGTTCCAAGTCTTTGAAAACCAATGCTCTATTTTGAAAGTAACATTTAGTAAGATGTGATTAAGAAGTCAAATGCTGAATAACTCTGCAAACTCTTTAGTTTCTATGGAAATAACCAAGTAAAATTTAGTTCCCTTATCAGGCACTAAAAGCTTAAAATGATTCATATTAAATTGAAAAAGCAGGAGTAGGTGTCTCTTATCAGAGAAGAGTATCATCTTGCCTGTCGGTTCATTGTTGGAATTGTTTTATAAATGCATTCCCTGCCCTACAGGGTTAGTGCTCTTTGGCAGTTGGGACACAGTCTTCATGACCCAAAGTATGGGAAGGAACCTTTGCATGGCTCCTTCTCTAGCTGAATGTTGCCAGTACAGCTTCCCATAAGACTGAAAGATGGATCAATGCAGGTCTCTGGACAGTGGTGTATGAGTCCAGACTACACTCTTCCATCACCATCTGTCATTTGTGGGGACTTCATGTTTACTCCTTGCTAGGTAAATATTTGTTGGAAATGCTCTGCTCTGGTCTATGGTCTGCTTTATACTATATATATCATCAAAACTTTTCAGAGGGATCCAGTTAAAGGATTAAGTGTTTATGGCACAGCAGGCAGGTCACGAGCTCTACAAGGAACCAAACAATATTGTTGTGGTTGAGAGGAAACCATAGAAGTCAAGATGTCACATGTTGAAACAAGCCAAAATTACTGACTGTTGGTAATAACTCCAAAGTGAGGTGAACTATCTTTAAATAGGTAATCAAAGGATATATCAAAATAGCTCCAAGGAAATGTGGAGAACAGAGATTTGTATATGGCTTTGGGCTGAAGGTTCAGAAGTCTCAGAAGAATTCTTCATATCCAACTCAAACAGAACCTTCCAGATGTATAATTGTCTGTTATGCTATAGTCTGTGGATTGCAAGAATTGATAATGCTCTTTAGATAACCTTGCACACATATTTATTTGGGATCTGTTACACTTCTATCTAGTGTTATGTTTTCAGAAGTTTAGAATTTGTCTTTTCTGCTTTTTAATAATTAGAAGCAGTATATATAGAATAAAAGCCAGTTTGCTAGTGTATCTTCCTTCTAAATTGATATACAATATATTTTTAAGTGTTCTAAATCTACCTGTTTCTTATGATTTAAAAAAAAACATTATAGTCTCTCCTTTCTAACCAGATATGACCACACTCAAAAAAAAAAATAAAGGTACAAATAAAACTAGTGTTTATAAAGTTAGAGTGATGAAGAAAGAGAGGTGCACTGATCAGAGAAAGCCTGTTATACCACATTTGCAGCTGTGTGTTAGATATTACAATCAATATTTTTTAAAAATTATTTTTAAGATTTTATTTATTATTTTTAGAGAGAGGGGAATAGAGAGAGGCAGAGAGGGAGGGAGACATCAATGTATGGTTGCCTTTCACCTGCTTCCAGATAAGGACCTGGCTGGAGACGTGGCTTGCAACCTGGTTATGTTGCCCTAGCTGGGGAGTCGAACTAGTGACCTTTGGGTTCGCAGGCCAGCACCTATCCACTGAGCCACTAGCCAGGGCTCTCAGATGCTTTCTTGATTTTCTGAATTGTTACACTGAGCATGCATTCTGTAGTTGAGAAAAACAATTAATTATAAATAGAAATGCAAGTTATTTAACAGTCCCAACTGTCTGCACAGAAAGTTCCCTCCATGCTCTTACTTGGTGGCCATTTTTAATGACATGCAGCATTTTACTTTTCCTGACCAGATAGTATTTTGATATGATGACTGATGCTACTGGTATCGAAGCCAGTTGTACAAATGAATATCCACTGTGAATTCTTTCTAGTTTATAAATGGTTCTGATAAACATAAACTAGACTAAAGCATATGGATATTTTGTCTAAGAATGCAGTTCACACTGGGACATAAAACAAGTGAAGGCAGAGAAGAGAGGGAGATTAGGGTTGGGGGCATTGCTCAGTTTGTTCACTCTTCTGTGCTGTTTTCATTTTCAATTTCCTAATGGAAAAAAATCCTAAAATAAATAGCTCCCATCTCCACCTTTCTATCATGTGCTATTGTTTTGACTGTTGTTTTTATAAAAAATTGCATTGTTGCCATTTCAGAGAAGGATTAATACACCCACATCTCATTATTGTGCCATTGTCCCCTGATGGTTTCTTTGCTTGCACATTGTAATTACAGATAGCATTAATTGTTCATGAAACTATTATTTCTCCTTTTTATTTTTGCATATATTTAAAATACCCATTATAAGTTTTCTGTCCTCTCTATTGTGAAGATTCTGTTTGTTTGTGTGTGTGCACATGTGTGTTTGGTTTATTTGTCAACATGACAATGCATTTGTGTTTTGCACTGCCCTGGACAGCGCTAGAACGATTTGTAAATAATTCACATTATTATTTTGAAGCAGAGCTGAGTATGGGTTTCAGTGTAAATCTCCTCAAAGCACTTCTTGACATAGTAGCAACATTTCTTTGTCAGAGATGCCATAACTCTGGATTGCATTTGTTGCTTCCTTCGGCAACCAAATGTCTCATCATTGCAAATTGATGGCAATAAAATTGACCTTTATTATGGCCTTTTTATTGGCTCAGCTCAGAAGGATTTATAACATTTTATTTTGTTGCCACATTGATTGTTAATGGGAACAATAAAAGAATGACTGAATTCTACATATCCCTTTTATTTTCTAATGGCCTGGGCATTATTGACCAACTAGACTTGTAGATTTTAAGATTTCTTTTAAGACAGGAAGTGTTTTTGCAAAACCAACCCTTCTTCTTTTAGTGAGATGCACATTTTCCTGTGTATTGTCAAAACAATAAAATGCTTGGTATAAATTTGGGCACCTAAAATGACAAAAATCATTGCCTGTAGAATAATGGAAGAAACAAAAAATTCTGGAAAAACCTACCCCCAAAACCTCAGAAGGTAATTCAAACTGCTTCAGCTGTAAATAATGAGAATTTAATGAGGCTCAGATTCCAAAGCCTCTCCTTTCTAAGTGCAGAATGCATTTATTTTCATCTTAATTGTCTTTCTCATTGCATTCTCAGGATGGTATTTGTGGGAGGCGGGGAAGTTTACATTCTTCAGGTTGGAGGTGACAGTCAATGGTGGCCCTGCCTGGAGCTGGTCAGAGCTCCTTTCAGAACAGAAGGGGGATATGTAGGCATATATGTGGAGGAGGGGGGTCTTGTTTTCTAATCTGTTCAGTTGGCTTGTTTTTTCAATGGTGGACTTAGTCAATTTCCATTTAAAGTAATTATCGATAGGTATGTCCTTATTGGCATTTTAAATGTTTTCATACTAGATTTATAAGTGATTGGTCTACTCTCTTCACTTTGCGTGTGCTTTCAGCAGTGAGGTTTTTTTTCTTTCATATATTTTCTCATTTTTAGTTTTGGCTTTTTCTACTTAAAGAATTCTTTTTAACATTTCCGGTAATGCCAGTTTTGTGGTGAAGAACTCCTTTAGCTTTTGCTTGTCTGAGAAAATCTTGATCACTCCCTTACATATATTGCCTACATGAAATTCCAGATTGAAAAGACACAGGAAGGCTGAAGGTAGAGGGATGAAAAAGATATTTTATAAAAATGGAAATGGAAAAAATAAAAGAAGCTGGGGTAGCAATACTGCTATCAGACAAAATAGACTTTATAAGAAAGGTATAAAACAAAGAAAGACCCCGCAATTCCATTTCTGGGGGCTTATCTGAAGAAAATGAAACATTAATTCAAAAAGATATATGCACCTCTGTGTTCACGACAGCATTATCTATAATAGCAGGGTTATTGAAGCCACCTAAGTGTTCATCAATAGGTGAATGAGTAAAATGGATATATATTACTCAGCCATGAAAAAGAATGAAATCTTGCCATTTGTGACAATGTGGATGAACATCCAGAGGGTATTTTGCTAAGTGAAATAAGTCAGAGAAAGATAAATACTGTATCATTTTATTTATGTGTGGAACCTAAAAAACCGACCAAATAAAACAAACAGACTCGTAGATACAGAAAAGCTGATAACTGACAGAAAGTTGGGCAGTAGGTGTATGGGCAACAAGTTGAAGGGGATCAAGAGGTTCGAACTTATAAATAAGTCACAGGATGTAAAATACAGCATGGAAATAATAATATCACTAACTTTATACAGGGACAGATGGATTGTGGATTTTTTGTGGTGATCACTTTGTATGGCATCTAATAGTGAAATCTCCCTACGTCATGCACCTGAAACTAATATAATATTGTATGTCAATTATTCTTTAATTCCAAAGAGCTTTACATTCCAGAGTAAAAATTAGACATTAGGCCAAAAAGAAAGAAAAAAAAAAAAAAAGGAAGGAGGTCACTCTGGATTTGCAATTCTGGGCTGTAAGGGCTGAGTCTTCATGTGTAGGTATCAGAGAAAAGGAGAATAACTGCTCCTGGGGGCATGAAGGGGGTAAGCTTGAAGGTAGTTGTTGTGAGGGTTTGTGTAGGCTTTTGTAGCCCAGCTCCCTGCAGCTGGTTAGAGACTAGAGGCAGCTGGAAAGGCCTGAGTGTGCGCTGCTGGCAACCGCAGGGAGGAAAACAGTGACCATGTCAGTCCACAGACTGTCTCTGGGAATAGACCTGTCAGTGAGCATGTGTGTCAACTGGTCGCTATTTTAACCAGTAATATAGTAGTATTGTACTAACTATCCGAAAATGTTTTCCAGTTTTCAAAGATGCATGTTTTTAAAACTATATAGTCTTTCAACAGCAGCATTTCATGTTCTGAACCTTTTAACTGTTAAACATAACCCGAAATACCACTAGAGAAGTGCTTGTTTATACTTTTGAATTGGTTTTTAGATATTCCATACTATGTACCTTACCTTTTAATTTAATGTTTTTTAAAAGGTAATATATTTATATAGTTTGAAACAAAACTGTTTTCTAGACTCTTCAAAAGTTAAGAGTATGAGGAAAATACCTGCAGAAGTCTCAAAACTCTCAAACAAAAACCAAAATAAAAGCCCAAGTATAAAATACTCAAAAAATATCAAAATGATATGACAAAAGATGGCCTGAGAAGCATTACTCTCATCTCTGCCTCTTCTCATTTTCTAGCCCCACATGCCCTAGAGATGGCCAATAGCTCATAATTGTTCATGCTCATGTACCATTGCTAATTTAACTAGCTCCATACTGAAAAACACTTGGGCAATTTCCAAATGTTTGTGATCACAACCAACCTTGCAGTGAATAGGTTTGTGTATGTATTATTTACCATGCATGATGTTGTATCTGTAGGATACATTTTCCAGGGTAAGAACTTCTGGGTCAAATGCTAATAAATACATTTATTATTTTGTTAAATATGTCCCAGAATTGCCCTCTGGGGCACTCCCAACATCAGTGCTTGCAAGTGCCCTTTTCCCTACAGCCTTACCAATGGAGCATCTTGTTAAAATATTGGTTTTGTAAAATCATTAGGCAAAAAGAGTATGCCAGAGTATTTAAATTTGTATCCTCTTATTATGAATGAGTTTAGCCATCTTTTAATATATGTAAGGTTCATTTATATTGTCATTTTTTGGTTAATGGCCTTTGATCATATTTCTGCTGGTCCTCTTCTTATCGATTTCTTGGATGTCTTTAAATATTGGGAATACTACCTCTTTTGCTGTGATGTGAATTGTCAGCATTTTTCACATTATCATTTGACATTTATCTTTGTTTACAGCAGTGCTGTTTTACGGTTTGTTTTGCCCAGCAGACATTTTTAATTTTCATGTGTTTAAATTTATCACTTTCTTTTAATGATTTCTGGATTTTGAGACACATTTAACAAATTTTTGGGGTGCTCCTTTAAATTAATTCTTAATTTCTCAGTTGATTTTTTTCTTTTTTCCTTTCTATTTCTATCATGAGGTCTGTTTGTTTATTTCACATTCTCCTCTCAGCAGGAGGCTTGCTTCCTGATCTCTTCAATGTTTCAATGACTTCCTTAAGATTTTTCTTCATTGACGGTCACAATTTCATCTTCCCTTTTGGCAGCACTTTTATAGTGGGTTCTCATCTGTAGGAAGATTGCATTGCTCATTTATATATTTTTATTTATATGGAGTATACTCCTTTCTGAATATGCATTGTTTTTCTGGATTACAAAGAGAAGCATTCAGTGGTGTGGGAGGGTGCAGGCATTTTGAAGGTTTGCATCTCAAAGGGAAGGACTCTCCTTATCATTCCGGTCACAGGCACAACCCCAGCCTCCTCTCCACCTTTCTGAGGCTGTACAGGATAGGAGGTCAGAGCACGGACTCTAGAGGCAGCCTTCCTGGATCTAGCCCTTTTCCTTATTCCCTAATTGGTCGATGATCTTGGACAAAGGTGTGCCTCAGTTTCCTCACAAGTAAAATAGGATTAAAAAGAAAACCCAGAATTTAGGGTTGTGGCCATTAAATGAGCCAGTATGTGTAAGTGCTCAGAACAGGGTCTGATGCGGAGGAAGTGTTTGCTCTTGCCCTGCAACCATGAGCAAGTGGGAATGAGCCCAGGGATTTGCATCTGCCCTGAGTTGGCTCTCACCAAACGCTGTAGCCCCTCCTGGTTCAGGTGAAACCTGTGCTTCCTCTTTTACGCTGTCACAGGATATAGCACTTGTTTGCTAAAGGAAGTAAACACCTTTTAGAGAATATTCTTGAAGGTTCCCTCAGAGATTTTCTCCCAGTGGGTCCCTCTCTCTTTCTGTTTCCCTCACTGGTAGTGCCCTGGGCCATCCCAGTCTGCTTCTAGCAGCCCCTTTCTGGGAGATGTGGTTTACTGGAACTTTCTGAACTCTAGCTTCACTAGCACATCTCCTGGCTCACACTCATGACTTCCCAAATAGGCTTGCTGGTCAGGTAAAACTTGAGCCATGCCCAACTTACAAGCTAGAGTTTGTGGATATTATCTGAACTCCAGCTTTACTGAAAATTTGTGGTTTACTTCATTATCTTCGTTTCTCTGGATGATTTCCAAAGAGAATTGGGAGAGTCCCAACTAAGCTTCCACTAAACCCCTCCTAGAGCTGGAGGGGTTTGTTGTATTGGTTTTGTTCTGGTTTTTGCTTTTCCACTAGGTATTTCTTATAAGGACCTGGATTGGAGTTTTGAGTTTTAGCATTTACTCCACAGCATCCATCATGATGGAAAATAAGTGGGCAATTGAGTGAAAGAATTTTCATGAAAATTCCTGACTAGGACACTTCTCCTCTAGTTTAGGTCTTCTGCAGCACAGGATTCCCAGGGCCCCTGGGGCCTTTAAGGGCCTTAAAACTGCACGGTGTTCTCTCTCTACTTCATGCTGTTGAAGTCCTTCCACTGTGTGGCTTCACAGCATCTCATGACTACCCCAGAGCAGGAGTTCATGACCTGGAAGTGATGAGACATTTTCTATCTTGGTGATTTATCCCAGTTTGGGGAAAAAAAATGACCCCCAGGGCATTGGCTAGTTTGGAAATTCACTGGGTTTCACAGTAGTATTTATATTTTTCATTTGCCTTTTTCCCCATCTAAGTTCTTTTGACCATTTACATCATGCTAGGTGCTGGGCTTCAAAGATAAATGCTTTACATAACTAACCAATGTTCTCTTCATAGTCATTCTCTGAAAAATGACTGATGTTATACCCAATTTATATATTAGGAAACTGGGCTACAGAAAATGTATGTACCTTTCCCAAAGACACATGGCTAACAAATAGCAAAACTGGGGCTTGAACTTAGGCAGTCTTTAGAGCTCTGTGGCCAACAAATGCTTTATTATCCTTTGTGACTTCTGTTTTAATACTTACGGGAACCAAGGACTGCACGAATAGATCCAGGATTGCACTTGGAAATTACACAAATGGACAGGAAGGAAGCAGAACTCTAGAAATATTAAGGAAGCTCTGTTTGGGTTGGGGAGTAGCAGAGGCAAATACTGCTTGGTGCCTGATCAGGAAAGCTGAGCTGTTTCCGAATACAGTGTCAGTAAAAATTATTAATAGCTTGTAAGGACTTATTACATAGTTGGTACTTTTCTAAGTAATTTGTGTGGTTACTCATTTGACCCTGAAAATACCTTTATGGGATGGGCAGTATTATTTTGGCCTTGTCCAGTGAGAAATCTAAGGTCACAGGGAGCATGCATTTTGTCCAAGGGTACGTGGTAGTAAGTGGCAGAGCTCAGAATATTTCCCAGACAATAGGACTCGGGAGCACACTTTCTTACTCACTGTGCTGTAGCCTTGCCCTGTGATGACCAGTGAACAACATAAACCCCAGAACCCAGTGGTTTGCATCTACCCATGGAGAGCTGTCACTAGTCAAGAGCTTTAATTCATAGCCTGGACTAGAACAAAAATCACTCCCTTTGTCTCAAAAGAGAATAATAAACACTTAGAAAAGCATAACCTAGAAATGTGTGTATTTTTGTAGAACATGAAGTAATTCTCAGGGGAATAGTAAGACCATAATTTCAACTGGAGTTGTTTAGGAACTGCTTTCATTAAAGAGCCTCTTCTTCACCTTTCAAAAAGAATTACATATACAAATGGTAGGAATGCAGCTACTTATGGCACGATACGTTATACAGATATTTTTATGATTTCTCAAACATCCATAACCTTTACCTCTGAAGCATATTCTCAGGTTTTCAACTCATAATGACTTTCCATTTTTACAACAATCATTTCAAAAAACAATATTCTTTCAGTTGTTGAGGTTGAGGAATATTAGTTTATTTTTACTGTAGTATTTTAATCTTTATTGGTTTAGTTCTTAGTGATATGTCCAAAATAACAATACATGTGATTTGGACAATAACTGAGAGCGGGGGGAAAACCCTGGAAGATGGTTAATTACTTAAATGACCTGTTTCTTTTTTACACTGAAGGATGGCAATAATTTTTTTAAAATATGAAGGCTGAATACATCTGTCTCTTTGTTTGCTTTAAGAATAGAAGTCTCCTTTATTTTTCCTGTTAATTTCACAAAGTAAGGCACTGAAGAGAATGCGCAGAGAGGCTTCATAAAGTGATTCAAAATAATGACACGTTTCCTCCCTATCTATTATTGTCCTGCTCTGTATTCAGGCTTCAACATTAGAAAGAGCCTTTTGTGTGGCAGGCACTCAGCTTGGCCTTTATAGATTTACATAAGAAATAAGGACTGTGTCCTAGAAGATTTACAGTCTTAAGCAGTTTATATTATACTTAACTAATTAAAATGTAAAAAAAAAAAAAAAAAAAAAAAAAAATCAGAACTTGGCCTGTAATTTTTATTGGCAAAACAAATAACTATCTTGACATGAAATTAAATTGGCTGATTTAAGTACAATAGGTATGCATATATAGGTATGTCTGTGTACATACATGCTTTTCATTACTGAGTTGCTTAGGGCATTATATAACCATTATATCAACTGTAAATGGAGGACAAATCAATTTTTGGAAAAACATTGTAACAGTTGCATCACCATGATTAATTTTTGAAACTGTGGTAATCTAATATTTGGAAAGTTATTATTGTCTTTGCACTTGGGCTGATATGTGGAATGTAAATAAGGGGTGTTTAATTTACAGTAGTTCAGCTAAACTGAGGATGAAATTAATAGACATTTTTACGTATTTTATTTTCATCTCAGAATTTTTTTTTCTATAAATTACTCGTTTCTATCTGCAACCCTGTTGTGATGTTTTAGGTAGCATTAATTAGCTTTTCCAACTTGTTGTAAGTAGGTGGTTCAGTTAGGAAATGGTTGAAAGATCCCATTTGACTGTTGACTACTGGAGCTGCCTTTTGTGTTTACTCACACATCAGGCTTTCAAACACCTTGCTTACATGCAGACACATGCAGTTCTCTCCCTTCTCGTCAGTACCTTAACCATCATCTCTGTGCCAATTCAAAATGCCCATCCAAAGGCAACAACTAACAAAAAGATTTGGGGGAGAATCTAATCAAAGAACCAACCCTAGGCTTGTTCCGATGGTAAAATGTTAGGTACTAGGACTACAAAAAAATACATGCGTAGTCTTTTACTGCTAAAATATACCCAAACAAACAAAAGTTGGAGAAACAGTACTCTTAGCAGATGAGCAGAAAGCAGCAATTCAAGATAAGCTACAGGGTGACATCTGTGTAGTCTAGATAAGGTGTGTGTAGGGGGAGGGTTGCTCAGAGGATGGCCACTGCACTGTGACTAGGGACAGAAAGGCCAGTGAGCACCTCTCAGAACAAGAGGGACTTATGCTGGTTTCTGCAGGAAAAGTGGAATTTAAATGAGAATTATTTTCACTTCATTTAGGCAAAATATTAAGTTATGATTTATACTTGCAGGCTGTTCCATCTAAATACAATTTCCAGTTCTTTAAAAGTTCATATTCATTTTCTGTCCAGCCACACCAGCCCCCAAACAACATTGAGTCAGAAGAAAGTTTCAATCTTTCTGCTCTTGAATTATTGAACAGTCTGAATATTCCCCAGGCCTACTCTTTCTGAAAACACTTTTCCTACCATATGCAACTGTCTGAGAAAATCTACTTGTATGCAGTAGATTGCTGTTATTCATTATTCATTACAACATTATTTAGTTGAACAACCTACCAAAGAAAACTTAGTTCTGTAGGGGGAAATGTACAAACTCAGGGAACTAAATTATTTTATCCTAAATGCTTTTAAAAGAGCAAGTTTTATGGTCCTCATTATTTGGCCTGTGCTGAGGAAAACAAGTTTTTCTATGATGGAAAATAACCCATAAAGGACAGAAGCTATGTGATCCAGTGTATTTAGTAAAGGTTGGAGTTGTAGATTCTGCCAGCAACACATGAAATAAATAAAGAAAAATCACTGAAGTATTTATGGTCTTAAGTCAAATGATGACCATTTATTCAGTAGCCATTCAATAAATACTCAGGACTTTTAACCTCAAGAAGGGCACATTTTACCAGGCTAATTGTCATAGTGCATTGATAGTGACATTTTCTGTTCCACCAGTTGAGGTGAATAGTCTTTGACACGATGGTCCCTACAAACCTGCTGCTGCTTGTTTTTCCTTACTCTGGGAGAAAATCATGGGCAGGTCCCTTAGTTTCTTTGTTCACTCACAGGTAATAAAATGTCCAATTCAGTCTAAGACTAAGTCTCCAAGCTGTCATTCAGTATATAATGTCTCCCTTCCTCAGCTCTCATCACTGATTTTTCTCACCCCACCTGCTCTTCCCCTTTTGAAGGTCCCTCAGAGTTGGATCCCTTGGGAGGTCCACGCTTCTCTCAAAATGACCCAGTCTGACTTTTGGAAAATTCATCATCTCTTACCTTAGCAACTCAGGAAGAGAGGGCCTTCCCAAAGCAGCCACCTGTCTTTGTTCTAATATCAAGGCCATCTTGAATGGATGGACTCGAGTTCTCGTGTTCCTCAAAGACCAGAGTTCCACAAAGTACTGAGTAGTTCTCTTCAAATGTCTTTCCTTTGGCCTAAGAGCAACCCCTTTATCTTGCCCTATTGTAGGAGACAGGGCCTCATGAAACCCTGATAATTCCTTTCATAAGCTTCTCTTCCACCAGCTTTAGCCTTCTTCTTAAACTTTTTATGTTCTGTTATACAGCCCAATGAAACTAATGGTCACAGTTAGTTTAAAATCTCTTAGCATGTGTTTTATAGGTGAGCTCAATTTAGAATGGGGGATATTTGAAATATACTTTATTATTCTTTGTCTTTGAGACAAGAAAATTACAACAAAAAAGACTTTGCATTTTCCCTCTTAGGTTAATGAATCCTATCTTATGGAAAGATTGCATGAATATTACATTTTCATATATGTGTTTTTATTTATATTTTGTTGGATAAAATAGAATAACTCATATAAAATATAAAGTTATAATATTTATAGAGTATAGAAATATACATTTCTATATACATAGATGATAATTAATATGTAATATATATTTAAATAATCAATAATCAATATATAAAGCAATATGTGTACCATAAATAATAATTCTCATATCTGTTCACTTATTTAAATGTTTTAGAAATAGAATTCCTTTGACTAGTTTTGAAAACCTGATGTATAATATGTATGTGTCTGAACACCTTTGTTAAAAATACATAAGTGCTATATTCTTCAAATAGTTTTCTGGTACAACTGAGTAACATTAGGGAAGATGAAAATGTAATAAGCTGAACTTCACAAATATGAAATTAGTGGTTGGAATTAAAAAGTCAATGTCATGATTCAGTAATTATAGCCAAAGGGCTTCTTAGTTCCATGTATCTTGTTGAGGTGTCTTTTCCAGCTAAGAGAACCATCATAAGATTAACTAGGAATACAAATGGAGTGAAATTTGAATCAGACCTTTAAATTACTGTCTCAGAAAATATTTACTAATATTTTCTAATAAAATGCTGAATTACGTTTTACACTAAAATTATTATTAATGATAATTTAAAAAATGTTCGTTTTTATTACATTATTTTTAATTGCATTTTTTCTTTACCATTTTTTCCCTCTATACTCTTCTGCCTCCACCCACCCCTCTGAGCCCCACCACACAGTTGACTGTGTTTATGAGTTCTTT
The DNA here is from genome assembly GCA_004026585.1 of Noctilio leporinus. Lineage (NCBI taxonomy): Eukaryota > Metazoa > Chordata > Mammalia > Chiroptera > Noctilionidae > Noctilio > Noctilio leporinus. The sequence continues at coordinate 80,362 of PVIW01003512.1, read as the reverse complement.
TTCTTCTCTTTTTTTCTTTTTTGTTCCATCCTTCTACTCATAAACCCCCTAAGAGCTATTAGCCTGCTCTCTATCTAATGATCATTTTTAAGTGGTTACAAAAAGCTTTTTAAACTGATAATGAAATAGTATTTAAAATTATGATTAAGTTAACTGAATAGCGTTATTTTCAAAGCTTTTTTTGAATTGTACATTGATATATTATTAGCACAGTCATACATGGATAAAATCATATACTAATAAATTAATTTGTATGCAAGTAGTGGGGTATGGCCCCAGTTTTCAGTAATGGCACCTCGTAAGAAGAAAAGGTTTGGAGACTACTGATCTTCACTAGCTGAAGACCCTGCTCTCACATGTCAGCACATTCTCTCCAAGACACTCTTCTTCTGTCTTCCTGGCTGTCCACTGCTTCCTGGGAGGTTTCAGTTCCTTAGCGTGACACTCAGGGAGTGTTGTGGTCTGACTTTTGTTTCTTTTTTCCACTGTTGTCTCAAGCTATCGTCTCTCTGTATTTCTTCCTTCCAGGTACACTAACCCATTTGTAGTTCCCTAAATGGACAATACTCTCTCAAATTTCACGTATCTCCACATTTTTGCAAATGTTGCTAGCTCAGCCTGAAATTCAGTTTATGATATCATTTCTTCCTTCCACACACTCCCAGTTTCTTTCTGCATCTAAATAATTTTAACACATTTTTCAAGATGTGCCTCAACTCATTTGTTTCTGACTCTTATATGGCACCTATCACCCTACATAAGGTAAAACACCTTTTCTTAATGTTTCTTTTTCATTAGACTGTAAGTTCCTTGTGGAATCAATATATGTGCCATGTCTCTGTACCTCTGGAATATTAGCTGCATTTATTAAAATTTAATTGTAGTAATGATAGTAGTAGTAGTGGTAGTAAATGTTTGCTGAATGTTTAATGTGAGCCAGGCACTTTGCATAGGGTTGGTTTATGTAAGACTCATAATAGCTCTATGAAATACGTATTATTATTAACCACATTTTACAAATGAAAAACTGAGGACTAAAGGAAATAAATAGTTTACCCAAAAAAGCCCACTGATATTAAGTGGCATAAATGGGGTTTAAGTTGGACAATTTAAGTCTAGAATTATGCCTTTATTAAGTCTACATGTAGTGCACTGATATGCATATCCTAACCTTTGGTAACTGTGAATGTGACCTTATTTGAAAATAGGGTCTTTGCATACGTAATTAATGTTAGAATCGGAGACCATTCTGGATAACAGTTACCATCCTGGATTATAGTAAAACATAAGCCTAATGATGAAAACAAAGACATTGAGAGATAGAAGGAAGCAAGCCAAATGAAGATGGAGACAAAAACTGGAGTTACATGGCCACAGGCCAAGGAATGCCAGCAGCTACCAGAAGCTGGAAAAAGTGAGGAAAAACTCTCTCTTGGTATCTTTGGAGGGAGCATTGCCCTGCTAACACTTTGATGGCAGATATCTAGCCTTTGTAACTGTGAGAGAATGAATTTTTGTTGTTCTAAGCCACCAAGTTTATGGTCGTTTGTTATGGTAATCCTAAGAAACTAACAGATGAATCTATTTTGGATTTTAAAGCTGATCAATAAATATTTTTGAATGAATGAATGAATTTATCAAATGTGTCTATTTTTCAGGTACTATGGACATTGGGACTAGGAGGACTATTAAAACCTACTTGCTTGTCTAAGATCTTACTAATATCTTCAGTCTTTCTCTTTCATTGCATCTCTCCTGGTTGGATTCTGCATTGAACTTGCATTGCCTTGTCTAATGCAAGAGTCTGCTAATATTTCTCTTTTCTTTCTTCTTTTCAAATCACCTTCAATATTTCTGCTCAAGTTATTTTTACAAAAACATTAATTGAAACTCTCTTTTTCTAAAAATATTGAAACTTTAGTTTCTTTCTACTCTTCAAAAAAAATGTTTAAACTGTTAGCACGTCATTCAAGGCCTCCTTCATCTATCTCTTCCTGTGATCCTTCTTCCTACATCCCTTCTGAATTCCTTCACAGTAATGACATCAAGCTAGTGCCCATCTGGTCTAAGCCTCCCCCATCTTGGGCCTGGGTCACTGCAATTGCCTACTGACTGGTCTGCTGTGTGAAGACAATTCAGACCCTGCTAGTCCCCTATGTAGCTCTAATATCTTATATCAGGGCAAAGCCCCAGTCCTCTTAATGATCAGCATGCTCCTATTTCTACATGACCCCTTAGCTTTCTCTGTTCCTATATCCTGGCTTTCAGAGAGGTCATGACACATGCTAAAGAGAGTCCAACTTTGGGGCATTTTCACTTGCTGTTTCTTTCTTTGCCTATGATGATTTTCCCAACAAAGCCCCTTGGTAACTTCCCCTCATGTCTTTCAGGTCTTGACTCAAACTTCATCCCCTCAGAGAGGGGGCCTGGCCTCCCTGTCTAAAATTTCAGAACCCAGTCCCCATGGAATCTATGTCTCTCTTCTCTGCTTATATATATATATATTTTTTCTCCTTACCACTCACCACTATCTAATACACTCTGTATTTACTTATTTATCTTGTTTGTTGTCTGTCTCTCCCAGAGAAATGTCAGCTCTATAAAGGAATGGGCTTGTGTCTGTTTTGTTCATGGTTAAATCCTCAAACCCAGAAAAGGGCCTGGCACAGGGCAGGGTACAGTTCATATCTGTTGGATGAATTACCTGCTTGGTAATATCAATAGATGAAGTTTCATCATACCTAGAGAACACTTCAGCATGGCTCTGTGAACAAAAGAAGAATGGGTCCAAAAAGGAAAGGACTGAGTTCTAGGGCCAGAAGTTCCAGAAGTTCCAGGGTTGGTTTAGCTCTGCTGGGATGCACTTGCAGATGCTGAGGAGGTTGAGTCTAGTGAACAGGCATCTGTCACTCAAGTCTATGCCAAGAAACAATTGGAGGGAGTCCTGCCAAGAGGCAGCAGGGAAGTCCTGGGGATACAGGTCTCCTGATGTCTGGGGAAGCCGAGCAGCAGTATTGAGATGGAAAAGACTTACAGGCAGTCAGAATCAGGTAAATCTATCAGCAGTGGCAGCGTTCACTTCGTTAGTCTGGGTCTTGGGCAAATCTCAGGCACCAGGTGATGGAGAGAAAAGCAGAAGGCAGGACGCTAATCTGAAGGGTCTGTGTCAAGGGGTGGTCTGAATTGAATGTCCAGCTGATTACAAGCCTAGGGTTCTGAGTGTCAGGAAAACAGTAGAATTCTGTTCTAAAATCTGGGGTACTTGCAGGGGAAAAGCTTCATGGTCAAGTTCTGTTATTCCTAGAGGAACAAGACCAGAACTAATAAGAAAGAAATTTGAATGAAGAGCCCCAGTGTGAGAAGCTCAGTTCTAGTATTTAGAAATAGTCTCTGAAATAAACCTCAGAGATGACAGGATGAAGGTGAGAAGTGGGCTGAGAGGAAGGATGGCAGGTGGGGGCGGACAGTCTCTGGCACTTGCCTTGTTCTGCTTCTTTGTCTTGCAATGCTTTCTTGATCATTCTGTTTCTAACTAAATGAATTTCACATGACCGTGAAAGTCCAGCTACAACCCACAGTTACATTTTGTTGGCCAAGAAATAGTTTAAAAATTGACTTTGAAATTCTTTCCATGGGGCCTTGATGGTATAGCTTGCTGCAGGCTCTTTCTAGCCCGTGGCTTCCCCTGTTTTTGTTATCTGGCTGGCCCTGAAGGCATTTTTTTTTTCCTATTCTTAATTGTTTTTCTTACCCTCCAAGGTCCAGTCCAAGGCTTTCCTGACTTTGTTCTTTTCAAAATTAATTGCTCTTATCACTTATTACAGCACTTTTGTTTAGCATCTTGTGTTGTTCTTTGCAAGTGCTTGTCTTCCACTGAAGACAGGAAACTTGAGGCCAGAAACTAGGTCTGGGTCAGCTTTGTGATTTTCTCCATTGTCTCATGCAACATCTTGAACTTAGAAATGCTCAGTAAATATTTCAATTGGACTTATTACTCAGAGTAATCTTTGGTCACCCTGAAAAATAAGAATTCTTCAGCGAGTCACCAGTTTATCCATTTTTGCATCACATTTATTATTGATGTCATCATTAAAGTTAATCACAGAGAAGAAGATCAATTTGCAAATGTTCAATCCAATCAGACTGCTTCACGATTCAAATTACTGCATTGTGCTGGTTAAGGTCAAATGAGTAAACTAATTGGATTGGATGACCACTGTTTTTTATTTTTATTTTTAAGATTTTATTTATTATTTTTAGAGAGAGGGGAAGGAAGAAAGGCAATGTGAGGTTGTCTTTCACCGGCCTCCAGCTATGGACCTGGCTTGAAACCTGGCTTGCAACCTGGTTATGTGCCCTGGCTGGGGAATTGAACCAGCGACCTTTGGGTTCACAGGCCAGCTCCTTACCCACTGTGCTACCAGCCAGGGCTGGATGACCACTTTTTAAGAGAGCAATACCTTTCTCACCAACAGTCCTTGAATAGCTGATACGGTCAGGTGCATATAAATTATTGTAGCATCCTGTGACTTCCAAATGAGACAAGCTGTATGTGGGGATTTGTGCATACAGTTCTGAATTTATTTTCTACTTTCTATTTTTAAGGGGGGCTTTGGGCATGGGGTTGGGATGGGAAAGAAGGGTATATTGACAGAAACACTACACTCTTTGCCATTGCCAGGATAACGGCTAGCCTGGAGCTAGAATGGGCACAAGAGAGGTTTTTAACTCATAAACAAAATCTGTCTGCATTGAAAGAAATGTAAACCACAAATCAGAAGGAACACCCCAGCGGCATCTTTGATCTGCTCCCTGCTCCCAGACAGGGTGGGATTGACATGGGTTGTGCTCTGAGACTTGCACTTGCTGCTGCCCTGTTCTCTAAATGTTGTGTTTTCACTTACATTGTTCTGGTGACAACTAAATGAGGCACTTTATTAAACTGCAGGGTTTACATAGAGGGAAGGACTAAGTCATTTGTTAATAGGATGGGATGCCACCTTCCAGAACCGTTAGTGATTCCCCCTCACCTACCATTGGTTACATTAAAATAAAGTAAAAAACAAAACAAAACAAAACAAAAAAATCCACTTCTATAAAAGTGAAGTCACATCATCACCTCACAAAGTTGCAGCACATAATATATTTTACATGACAAACTCTCAATTATTCATGCAAAGATTGGAAACTTCTAACGTTTTTGTTTGGGAAGTGAATCATACCTTTTCCTGATAAAAGGCGTTCTGCATAAATATGTTTGGCTTAGACTGGTAATAAAATAAACCTAAATTCCCTGAGCTCACCCCTACTGATGATGGTAGAAGACAAATCTGAAATGTGCTAGGGGACAAGGGAACCAGCCTGGGTGACCATAATGTGGCAATGTCATGTTAAAGGACAGGCAGTTGATTTTGTTTTTTTCTATTCAAGTATGCCATGACAAGCTATTTTTTTTCCTGTGAATGTGTTTTATTACTGTTGTGTTTTCTGTACAATGTTTAATGTGAGAGCCTTCTTAATTCAATGGGGAAAACTGTAGCTGCTCACTTAATTGACATCTTGGAGCATAAATTTTCCTTTCCTGGATAAAGCAGAAAAGGGCACATATTCCATTCACTTATTTCCTTTGGATTTATTGACTCTCTTCTGCCCTCAGGGATATGCATGAAATCGAGGCAACTGTAGTTATTACAAGGCTTTGGGGAGAAATCAGCAGTTGCAATGGCGATAATCATACAGTAAATAAAAGTACAATTTGCTTTTTATGTAGATTTTGATTTGTTGTATGTGAATAAAGATTTGAAGTAAGAGCCAGGATGAAAATCAGTTTCAAAGGTGACAGCAGCTGCTGGGTCTTTTATTGTTCCGGGGATTAATCCCATGTCTTTTGTAGAAAACACAACCAAATGTGCCTCATTGGGGGCAGGATCCTCAGATTTAGAAGCTGTAATAGAATTTAAAGATTTTCTAATCTGACTCATCCTACAAATGAGCTTAAAATGACCATCTGAATAGTTTTCCAAAGTACATAGTGAGAATGTCAGGACAGCATTGGATGTCTCGCCTGCAAGTCCAGGTCCTATTTTCTCCAGGCCACCTGCTATATAGTCAGATAACCTGTTATATTTCTCCTCAAGGAGAAATACATAAGGCCCCAAGGTAGGCTGCCTATGAATAAGCAGCTCTCAGAAGGTTGAAATGAACTGTGTGATGCCTGGTGGAGAGGGACAAGCTGAGTGGGCCAGGTGTGCAGCACAGTCCCCATGCTTCCTTCAGTCCTGTCACAGCGTCCAGCATCTCTCTCCGAGGGGCTGCTGTAGGGAGACAGGTCCTTGTGAGAAGGGGATACTAGGAGGCTTACCTCACCTCAGGGGGAATAGTGATGCTGCTGGCCTTTCAGTTTTCAGGATCTTACATTTACCTTTCCCTTGGCCAATTTTCCGCTTTGCAGCCTTCTGTGCCCAAGACATTAACATTATTTTTTTAAAAAATCACTTTTAAGAGTTTCAGAGATAGAATCTGGAAGGTTTGCAAACCTTCTCCTTCTGGGTTGCTCATTCTGCCAACTTCCCTGAACTCTTTTGGCTGGTGTAGCCATTTGACTTTTCTGCTGGGCAGGTACTAGTAATTTGAAGGGGGGTGGGAGTCCCTAATTAGATTCCAGCAGCTCAATTCCCTGGTTCATTTATCCTGAACCACCTTCAAATTGAATTGGTTTCTTCTCATCGCGAACCCAAGCAGGAGTGGATCCTGGGGAATTACACAGAAATAACAACCTTCTTCTCCCCTTCCCCAGTCTCTGACTCATTCGCCTGCCCTTTGGCGCCTCTCTTCCATTATGCCTTCACAACCACACGCTCTGCGCCTTCTGCTTAAGCTGTCTGAGCACGTTTCCTCCATGAACCATCATGATGTACAACACGTACAGTCCCAGGGCCAGATGAATGGTTTTCCATTAGAAGTACACTGTGCCATCTGGGGCACCTGGGAAGATAATGCCACAAAGATGCCCCCATCTTTCAAACGCTTGAAAGAGAAGGTTTGTATGGCTCTGTCTCGCTCTCTTGGACTACTGCAAGGTAACGTGCTATCCCCAGCTCTAAAACCCGACTTTTCTCTCCCTTCCTCATTCTCTGCAGCATCTCAGTGCACTGTGTGGCTTGGTGCAGGCCGTCTTAGAATGAGATTGCGTAAGCACCGAAAGGTAAAACACAATGACAACGCACACTTGTCCACACAGATAAAAGCATTCCCTCAATTAAAGCAATCAGGTGAAAATGCTTGCCTTTAAAATAGGCCTAACAAGCCAGAGGACTGTTTTAAAAGAGCAGGGCCCTTTCAGTGGGCTTCGAAATTGGTGTTTTCTTATTTTAGCACACTATTTATTTCTTCTGTGATGGAAAGCGATTGGTGGGGAGAAATCTTGGTTTCAGCATAAAGCCTTCTTAACTGATTTTTTTGTCTGTGTTTGTGCCTGAGTGCAGCTCTATTTCTTTTAAAAATTGTTAAGACAATGCAGTTGCTTTTTAAAAATCCTGATTAGTATTCTGCGAAAGGTACAGTCCTCATCGCAGTGGATACATATATTCTATCTTCACTTTTACCACCTGTCCCATGAGATTTTTAGAATGATCCAACTTTGAGATTTTAGGAAGCAGCCTTTTTGATTCTTTTTATGCTGCCCCCTCCCTCCCCCGCCCGCCCCCTGACCTTGACACTGGCACGGCATCTACAGTGAACTCAAGTCCATTTTTACTCTTTTGTCAAATGTTTTTATTCACAGAAAACCAAAGGCACGTATTTACTAGGGATAGAAATAGAAACACAATAAAAACCAGTTTGATAGATGATCTAGCCTATTCCTCACACTTCCCTGTTGTTTTATTGATTTACAGAACACAAAGACCAATCTGAATTTACATGGCTTGTATTTCCCCTGATCTCAAAGGACTTGTTCCCCTTTGCTCAGATTAACCAAGCCAATTTTTTCTTTGTATCCAGTAGCCTCTGTGACAGTTGAATAGCCTGTCAACTAATCAATTTATGCCGCAAAAACTAATTTTTTTACTTTAAACAAACATCCTAACATTGTGTTGACACAATTAAATGATTTTTGCATTATACCATATATCTAACATGCACCCCCGGGAGCAGGTAAGAGCTACAGCTGAAATCCCGTGCACGTGCTCCTGCATCAAATTAAATATTTTCCCCTTAATCCTACCACCAGCAGCTGTTAGGTACTGTGGCTTATTGCATATGGCCTACATAATGAGACCAATCCAGGCCTCCCGGCTTCTCCACTGAATGCTGAGTAGCTCTCTTCCCCCCAAGGATGTTAAGAGTTACTGCTACTGAAAGAAGTTCTCATCCCAAAGAACTCTCAGCATACATGTTTGGAGATGAGGGAAGAAAACATTTAAAGCCAGAGCGTCTACCTTGATTAAAAGAGAGAGACTGGCGATCTGCAAGGACTTCAAGCTGGCAAACTCCCCAGAGTTGTGGCGGGATGAAGAGGGAGGAAGGGTAGGTGCAGCAAAAGAGGAAATCTGTGCTCTCTTTGAAACCTGTCAAAAAATTAGGTCAACATGATTTTGTATTTTAATGAAACAACTTAAGGGTAAGCCTGAGACTTGGAGGCCGCTAATCCCTTTCTGCTAGAGTGGCTTGTCATGCTTGACGTAATGTCTGGTTCTGTGTGAGGAGCATCGAAACTAATGTTCTCCATGGCTAACCGGTCTTTAGCTGCTCCTGTCCTTTTAAATTCTCAGTGGCTGGTGCATCAATATGGATGCCTCTGCCTTTAGCAGTATAAACCCACTGCGGCCTGCACATCATCATTTCAATTGTCAAAATTTCTGATACTACAATTAAACTCACCTGGAAAAAAAATCAGTTTAAAATATGCGCCATAAAAATCACCTGAATGTTAAAATGCCACAACCTGCCAAATGTTTCCTCCGGCTGCATCATTAGCATCTCCCACCCCCAACCCCCTCCTCAATTCTTATCTGATTTGATTACTCGTAGAATGAATTTGGTTTGCAACATGAAAGCTGAGGAAGCTAAATTGGAAGAATAATGGCTTGGCATTTGATGTCATTTGGTTGAAATTGCAGGTGTGGGAGTCAGGCCTGCTCCTCTCACTCCTGCTTGGCTATTTCCCCTTTAATTTACCGAATTTGAAATGGATTGCCAGTTCCAAATTACACTACACTTAAGGGACTTGCAAAGAATGCTTGTGATTTAGGATCCTATGTTATTGCCTTGATGAAAAATTATGCAGACACACTCACAGCCCTACAAGAAAACTACTTCTTGTACAACAAGAGAATTTGACAAACACCAGGAAGCTGAAGATGATAAAACACATTTCAAGCTCTTTTTCTTGTTAATCAAGAGGGGGTACTGTGTTAATAGTGGCCTGAAGTACTGAATGATAAAGAATCAGAGCAAGAGAATATATACTAGAGTAGCAATTTTCAACCTTTGTCATCCCATGGCACACATAAACTAATTACTAAAATTCTGCAGCACCCCTCCCAAAAACTTTCCTGCCAATTTGACCAAAAAATAGGTATAATTTTGATTCATTCACATCAGATGGCTATTGTTGTGTTGGCTGTTGTCATTCTTTTAAACCTGACAATCTAAGGGAAAAGGTCAGTGCCCCCGATTAAATAGTCTGGGATTGCATGTTTTAAAAGTTCTTGCAGCTCACCAGTGTGCCTGCCGTGGCATGTGGGTTGCAAATCACTGTACTAGAGGATGAAGGTGGTCAGAAAGAGTAATAATCATCGTCTGGATAACTAGAATAAAATTATCTCATTTGTGCCACATACAGAGACTAAGAGGTAGTTTCTAAATAGCAGTATTGCTATCATGGACTTTGAAGTACCTGAAGTAACTTGTATAACAATCAACAATATTTCCGAGTAGAAGGGGCATCTTTAATGCAGGAGCAGTACTTGTTTTTGATTATTAGTAATATTTGCTTTCAAGAGGTACATATTTTAAGTCCAAAGTTGTGCTTTTTATCTTGGCGTTAGCTGCTTTATTTTAATGTTAGTTTGTGTCTGTAAGATTGATACACTGGACTATGTTGGATATGTTTTATATAGTTCAGAGACAAATTTGGGATTGAATTTTTCAAGTTTCAAATTAGTCACTCAGCTCTGAGCAGCCTCTTGAAGCCGCTGGGCTTGCTCCTGGCACACACCATGTGCCTGAAAAACACATAAGGGATAGATGGGGGCGGATAAGGAGTGTCTGTTTTACCTTCCAAACATGGTCTAGAACATGGTAAAGCTTGCTGATATGCCAAGTATATGTGAAAAGAATATATATCCTGCTGTTTGTGGGTAGCATCTCATAAAGATAAGTAGGTTAAACTGTTTGATAACGTTCATCAGGTCTCCCGTATCCTTGCTGATTGTTGACCTACTTGTAGTATCCCCTCCTATGAGAATAGTCTTTAAGTCATTAAGCATAACTGTGGACTTGTCTACGTGTTCTTTAGTTCTATCAGTTTTTGCTTTCTGTATTCTGAGCTCTCTGTTGGTAGATGCGTGCACATTTAGGTTTGTTCTGTCTTCTTAGTGAATTGAAAATATGTAATGTACCTTTTTATGTCCCTGGAAATTTTCCTCATTTTGAAATCTATATGTTCTAATATTAATAGAGCCAGTGCAGCTTTTCTTTTTGAATAGTATTTTCCCAGTTTTTTTCTCTATGTATACTTTGAGTTTCACTATAGCATAATAAATAGATTTTTTTTGTAAATAGTATAAAGTTTGGCCTAATTTAAAAAATTAAATATGATAATCTGTCTTTTAATGATATTCTAGAGCTTTAACATTCAAAGTAGTTATTGACATGTCAGTATTTGTCTATTTTATTATTATTTTTTCTGTTTGTTTCCTCTGAATATTTTTGTTTCTCTGTTTTCTCCTTTTTGACCCTTTTTAAGTTAATTGAATATTTTAAATATTACATTTAATTTATTAACATTTTAACAAGCCTAGCATTTTTAGTCTACTTATTTATTCATATTTTACTAATTCAGGTAAAATGTACAAGAAACCTTACAATATAAACCCCATTTATCTTTTTTTAATGTTACAGTTTTTAGACATAGTACATCTGCATACATTAAACCTTTCATCTCAGGTAATGCCATATTTTTTCAAGAGTCACAATTATTATAAATAACATAATAGGAGAAGAATTGTCTATATATGTACCCAAATATTTATTATTTCTGTTGTTCTTCCTTCATTCCTAAATTTCCAAGTTTTCCCTCTGATGCCATTTCTCTTCAACTTGATAAACTTCCTCTAGCATTTCTTTTAAAACAGGTCTGATATTAAACAGTGTCAAATTCTCTTAGTTTGCCCTCATCTAAGTATGTGTTTCACCTGTCTTCCTGAAGGATATTTTCATTGGATATAGAATTCTGGATAGATAGGGGTTTTTTTTCTTCTTTTTTTGATCTGGTTGTTTTTTGTTTCTGATATCAAAAGATATTGTTTCCACTGTTTTTTAGTCCCCATGATTTCTGATGAGGAATGTGCAGTTATTTCTGTCATTTCCCTGTGTGTAATATATTGCTTGTATCTGACTACTTTCAGGACTTTTTCTTTATATTTGTATTTTTAAAATTTATATTTGTTTTTTGTGTCTTAGCATCATTTTAATTTGCCTTCATCCTGTTTAGGATTCATTGATATTCTTGAATCTTTAAGTATGTCTCAGCAATTTACTTTTATGTGATTTGCTAGGAAACATTGCCTTTATAGCTATTATAGGTTTTCTAATCAAGGAGGGAAATTTATAATATATTTCTGATATTAAATTTAAAAAGTTTACACAGCTGAAGATATATCAAAGAGAAAGTACAGTTTTCAATTTTTAAAACATAGAGTAGAAAAAAAGTATACAAACAAAACAAAGACCTTGTTTTCAGTCTTAATATGAGTTTAAACTGTGTTATTATGAAGATGTTAGGTACAGAGAGAGTTAAAAGGACCATCAAGAGCCAGGATGAATTCACTATGGAAAAATTATATTAAATAAACCCAATTTCTTCTTTTAGATAGATACTAGGCTATAAGCGTAGAAAATAATTTCAAATAACATATTTTTCAGCAGCTGGGCAATAGGCCTGATTTTCCAGGCTCTTCCTTTGAGCAAAAGGAAGAGTATGGACATTTTGGAGAGAATATTAACACCATTAAATGTATCATAACTGGTTTGGCAACTGCACCAAAGAAGTTAATCAATTTCAGCTCTGGAAGCTGTTTCTTATGTGTCTGTCATGTCTTCTATTTTAAATCTCCGATTGGGTGAAACTATTAAAGCTGAGAGTTACAACAAGTCTTTTAGATGACTGACTCAAGATCTACAATAATAACATTTACCACTTAGTGGGGCCTACAATAATATATCAGCGTTGGAGATGAGACCTAATCTGTGAATCCTCAAATTACCCAACCTCTCTGCAGGATTCGGTACAGAATTCTGTACTGAACTCTGTACCGAATTACTACAGAGTTCAGGAGTAACTGATTTTTCTTTCTCAAAACTCCATCTTCCTTCCAGGATATCCTCTTTCACAATTCTCCTCCTATTCCATTGATCTCTCTCTTTTTATTGTCTTTATTTCTGTTTCTTCTTAATATTGGAGGGTCCAAGGACACTCTTCTTGGTGCTTATCTAGACAATTTACCAAGTGTTATAACTTAAACACATCTATAGCTTTGAGCTTCCAAAGTTATATTCCAGCTTAAACTTCTCCCAAACTGCTGGCAAGTGTTTTCTCCTGCCTACTTTATATCACCATTTCATTGTCTAATAGGTGTTTCAACTTTAACACATGTAAAAAACAGAACCTGAATGCCAAGCCTCCGTGTATCAAATTTCTCCTCCTGAAGTCTTCTTAATTTCTAAATGATACCTCCAATCTCCCAGTTGTCCTTCAAAAGATAATTCCTAAATCATAGACATTTCATCCCCTGTTAGCAAAGAAAAGTGAGACTTGTAGATGTGAAAGGTCTTTGTCAAGATCTCACAGGCAGGAATAAATAGCGTCAGGATCAAACCTGAGCTGATCTGATGCCTACTGTCTTCAAATGTTTCCATTCTTTAATAAGGTTACACTGAAGTTTTGTGCTGTGTCAAAACTTTAAAAAAATTTATGACTATAATTCAGGAAAACATAGTTCTGTAGCAGCAGACCCTGTCAAAGGACCTTGTTTAATATCAATGTCCTTCTGTAGCTGCCAACATGGGATACTTTAAATTTGGGCTATATTATTTGAAGGGTAGATTCTAGGTTGATGGAGTTGCCAGTATAGTATACCCTTTACTTGTGAGAACAAACATAATATTCTATTTTATTCTGGAGCTAATATAATTAGAAAGAGATGACAGATAAAACTTAGTAAGAAGGCAACATGATGAAAAGTTCAAAGTTATGTCTAAAAAGAGACTCTACAAGACCTGGAGAGAAGATAGTCTGGAAAGCACTCTTTTTAATTCTGCATTTTAGTTCTATCCAATACATACTGAATGAAGTCCTACTATGTGTCAGTTGTGCACTCTCATATGCACTAGATCTCTACAAGGATTAAAATGTATGGTTCTTGCCTTCCAGTATATATAAAAAAAGGTGTAGAAGTTACAAAAGGATAGAAATATTTGTCCTTTGACAAAGTCTAATGGAATTATTCAAGGGTGAAATGAGCTAGTCTTTTGCTATCACTAAAGATATTCAAGCACATGCTGCAAGTCTACTTGGTATAGGAAGAAGGCTATGGAATTAAATTAACCATCGTATGAATGATTGAACTACAGAACCTTTAAGCACTTCTAGCCCTAAGATGCTATGATTCTTTCATTTGTGCTAGCCCTGTCCCTTAATATCGTAAATAATTGAGACATAACTGCAAAAATTGCACTTACTTGGCAAATGTAAATCATTCATTTGCTTGGGTCAGACTTGTTCTTTCTATTTTTAAAGTTCACATCAATTAGTGTGTCTTTCTTTTGTTCTACAGAAAATTATAGAAAACATAAACACAAACAGGTATACCTATCAAAGTTTTGAATGAAAGGGATTCAAACTCATGAACATCTGTATGTGTTTATATTTTTGTTCCCTAATTGCATTTAATAGAACCAAATAAAATTTATATAGGTAAAGAATAAGCCTATGGTGTCTGGGAAATTTTCTTTTTGAGTTTATGTGACAATAAACTAAAAACCAACATAATTTCATCATTTAATTCTGTGCCCCTGAAAGATCACTTTGATCAGATTAAAACAACAGCACACTTTCCCATCATGGCCATCTCTAGTGTTCTTATCATTTTAGCAGCAGGTAAGCTCATTTCTTCCTATGAATTTTACAAGTCAAGACATTCTGTAAGTTGATTTGATCAGGTGGGAGAAAAGCATAACAGCGAACTGACAAAAGAGTTCTGGAATGAGTGTGGCAGAATTTGATCAGTTCCCATGGTTTTGTAACAACAAAAGAAAACACTAAGATTGAAGTTTTGAGAAAAATGATAAAGGCACAAAAGAAGGGCAAAGAAACTTATTAATTCAATATGCAACTTGAACTCTTGAATATGATTCTTCTAATAAGCCTCATATGCAGTTTTAGATACTAGTATGCATTATTTTACAAGTCATTGTACAATGGCTGTGTAACTTTTTAAATGATCCTCAGTTTGAACAAGAAGATAGAACTACAATGTAAATCATGCCAAACTATTTAGACAATGATTTAAAACTAACCAATAGCCAAGTGCTCAGATATATGCATTAACAAGAAACTTCTATATGCTGCTGTATACAATTGCTATATACAATTTCATACAACCCCAAGAATAGTTCTTGGAAGTTAGGATTGCTACTGCAGTTTTACACATGAAAATATGTCATCTCAAATTGTGTGCCATGCCTAGTTCTTCTGATTCTAAGTCTGTGGCTCATTCCACAGGATCAATGATGACAAATGAGGGTGTTGACTGAGAGCCCATTCAATTTAGTACTGATGTGATTATTTGAGCATTTTACTGCTCCTGATGTATAGACAAATAGGACTAGCCATGTTCCTGCAAAGATATAATACAAACAAACAAACAAAGAAAACTGTCAGCAAGTCAAACTGCCTGTCCCCAAAGATATTCATTGGGATCAGCTTAGTCTCATCTCTGGATCTCAACCTACCGGCTAACACTATTACTGGGGGATTGGTTATTTGCTAGTTTGGAATTGGGAGGAACGTATCATTGAAAGATGTCTAGGAGAATTCAGATTGGTTTTGGATTCATGCTCAAACTGATAGAGAGGGATGGCTACACACTTTCCAGGGCCCAGAGCAAAATAAAAATACAGGGCCCCTTGTTCAAAACTCCAAAGAGTAGCACCATTAAAAGGATTAAATACAAAACTGTTTTCTTTCTTCTGTGGACAATCCCTTGACTTGTCACAGAATTTTTTTTATTTGCTATATGATACTATTCGAAGTTTAAAAAAATTTAAATGTTAAGTTATTGTTTTAAACTTTCCATTTATATTTATATTGTGCAAGTTTGAAATTCAACTATAAGAACATTTAGCTTGTATGCAAAAATCATTGAAATTATATAATTCATACATGTGTATGTATTATGTTCTTACCAGAAGAGTAGAAATGCCTCAGAAAACTAACTCAACTGTTTTATTTCACTTCTTTCTTTGCTCACACTCTACATCTACTTTCTAGTTTACTCTACTGATGAGTAAAGAAGGACTGAAAGGAAAAGGAAGTATTTTATAAAGTAACTGTCTAATAAATGAACTATTATCTTTCCCTTTCCATTTAAGTCATCATGTTTCACTGTAAATTATTGGCTGAAGTAGGGCAGTAACACTGGTAAGAAGGATATTTATTTTCTTAATTATTTGTGTTTCTTAAAACACCCTTGTCTTCTATCTGTGTTCAGAGGAAGGCTTGATTCTAACAGAGAATATGGCCTCATGGGCATGTTAGCTTTCTCAGTTATAGATATGATACACTTATCTTGTACTTGCTTTAAGCCCATGGAACTCCATTCCCTGTGGTCTACTGGGACATTCTCAATGCTACATGGCAGCAGGGGCAGCAAGGACACATAGTGGACATGCACGTTGTATGGCTCTACTATGCTCATCTACATGCTTCTTGATCCTCTTGAACTTTACTCATACAAATTCAAGGTTAAAATCATTAAGAAGTTCAGTATGACAACAACAGAGCTTTAACCTAAGACAGGGCCCTTCTCAGGAATGGGTTCCATATGACTGCTAGGCTGGTGCACTTATGAAGCTGGTCCTCCTGGGACAGGGAAAGGAAGCCAGGACTTCTGGTACTGTCAAGATGGAGTACAGCCAACAACTAAACACTGTTAAAATGTAAAGCTAACTACCTAAGGACTGAAATGTAAATAGCAGGTAGATTGAAGAGAGTCAAACATGAAGAATAACTAGTAAGATAGCAGAAAGTTGTATGTCCCTACCAACTCCTTAATGCCCCAGCTTTGACCCGAAAACAGATTAAATTAGGGAACCGTGCAGACAGCTAGAGGTCTAGAATGAGGGGCTTTGTCCTGTCATTCTGAGAGAGTTGGGAAATCTCTGTTTGTTCCCTCCACTTTATCTTCCTGACTCTGCTCCAAGTCTAGCTCTAGTCACAGACCCGCACTCCTGCAGTGGCAGCACACAATCTTCTAAAAGCTAAAGGAAAAACCTGTCTGTCTAGAATGGATTATGTAGAAGAAAGTCTTTGACCGCAGGAAATATACACCAAAGTATTCAGGGTGATGGGGTAGCACATTGGCAATGACTCCATGTACTGGATATTTATTTCCATATTTATATGCATAAAATCTGAGTTCATGTGGGTGCAACCAATTACAATTCAACATGCATGGTTTTGTAGTCTCTTTATTTGGACTTCCTTCTTCATTAGAGAAAAACTTGGTTCTCATTGGCCTTAACATTTCACTCCTCTGATCAATTCCTCTGGGTGTTAGGCCCTGCTGACCCTGTTCAATTGTGACATGCTGCTGTGGTCTGGACCCCTCACCTGGATGCCCTCCTCACCCCACACCTACTATGGGTTATAATTCCTTTTGAAATATTTTTTTTTATCTAAAATAATTAGATATTTTAACCCTTTTGTTCTTTTGGGGAGTGTTCCTATATATTTATTTTAAATTTGTCTTGATGAGCTCAATTGGGAATTAATGTTTTAATGAACTATAACCTCTTTAGCCCAAAACCTATTATTTCTTAAGTATGTATTATTCTTTCGGTCAAAACCCCAGTCATCCTTTGGCATTAGGGACGAATTAACTCCTATTTCTCTAAGATTTCCATTTTCATGCCAGGACTCTCAAGTTCCTAGGAATTCACCCTACATTGTCCCTGGAAGTAATTTTTTTTTTCCATGTAAGATTTGGTATCAATTACACAATGGAATGTATTTTAGAAAATTCTTTGTTACATATCAGATGCATATGCAGGCACTTAGCAAACCATCTTATTCCTCAAAACTTGGTTTTCCTTAACACTACCACAAGCTTCTTCTAGAGTGGTGAGTAGTTTTGTCTTGTTACATTAGAGAATTCTTACTGTTGAACACATCCTTGGGAGGCATTCTTGTCTTTTCTGGACCTGGTCTGGAGGGCACAAATGAATGTTCTGATCCAAATATGAGGACCATGGAGCACATAGCTTAGTGGAGGTGAGTTGAGAGGCAGCATATTTTGGAGATGAATTAAAAAGCAAAGAAGACCATCAGATGGATTTGTCAGCTGGAAAGGGATAGACAGGACTGGGGAAGCCAGATCACAGTTGAGATGAGCAAGGATGGGAGGAATTGTCTGAGCCCCACAGAGAATTCTATCAGGATCCTCCAGGCTCTTCAGACAAACACGCAGACCTGGAGGTGGGCTGTTAAAGCCGCCAACCCATTGTGGACACTCATCATGCAGTTCCCAGGGGGCTGACTTTTTCCTCTTTTCTTTCTGTGGCCATATTGCTCTGCTGTCCAGTCTGGAGCCTGATTTCCTCCCATTTCCTCATTCCAGGGTCATGAAAAATGGGCGCTTGAAGTAAACTTTAAAATTTCCTTTGGCTTTAAGAAAGTTCGTTCCTACAGCTTCATCCTGATGGGCTCCTTTAGGGGCACAGCTTATGAAAGTCTGCTCTCTGGTTCCCTTGCCTCACCAACAACCTTCATCCTGACCCATTTCACACTCACTCCTATCTTCTGATGTTATTTTTCCCATTTCTGACCTTGTTTCCCCCCTTAGGCCATAGTACTATTTTTTCAGCAAGAAACTTTATTTCTTTTCTTAACTATCACTATTGTTCAGTTTTTCTCTAATGTCACTGCCTCCAGAAGTAAATAGCCAACCTGGTCAGGGCAACCAGAAACCATCCAGCAAATGAAGCTACTTGGTCTCCGTGCCCAGGGAATGCTCCTGAATTCTGCAGGTGGAGCCCAGCCACCTCTCTCCTTTGCCATCCTCTTGCATTAGTGGAAGCAGAGAGAGGGACTCTTCAAACAGAGGGATCAGCTATAGCATTTACCACTCTCAAGGTGGCTCTTTGCCTCCGGCAAGGGGACAAACAGCACGCCCTCTGCAGGGTACTAGAATTGATTCCTTCGGCTTCCATACCTTTGCTGTCAAGTGGGATTATTATTGTTCTTTATGGTTTTTCCCTGCTGGCTCCCTTAATGGACTTCCAGAAAACTAGATGTATAATACAATTCCCCTGCATCCCTGCTTCCATAAAAAGTTAGCTTTAAAATTTTTTCATCTTCATAATGTCTCTCATTCCTCTCTCTTATTATACAGAGGAAACTTAGAGGGACACATTTTAGCAAATTACCACAATTATCTTTAGCCTGCTGGTGCATTGCAGCAGGCCTGCATTGTCTTCTAGCAGACAATGCAAAGGACCTGAAAATGCACAGAAAATCCACATTCTCTATTTTCCCTTTAGCTATAGGATTTTCTCAAGTCATTTCCCATTTTAATGGTTAAGAAATAAAAGGAAGTACTTAAGTCTCATTCATGATTGAAGGTAGCAAGAGAGATAAAAAGAATGTGTGAATGTATTCAAGATAATTTATTGTGTATCTCCTGCAGAACAGACACTAAGCTAAAAAATGGTTTCACAGAGATGAAAGAGCAGTGTCTGTTTTCTAGAAGTTCATGGCCTAGTGGGGATGGGAACCTACATACAACAGTATATAACATAAATATTGAGAGAAGAATATTTTAAGTTCTGTGAAAACATATGAAGAGCATTTAATGCTACCTGAGGAGAAGAGAGTTTAGGGAAAGCTTCTGAGAGGTAGCAATGCCTGTGCTGAGTCATTTAAGATTAGACAGGCTTGACCAAATATAAGAGGATTTCAGCCAGAGGGAACACTTGACAAGAGTTGGGGACAAGGGTGGGAAGCAAGAAAGACTGAGGACTATGCTGGGATTATAGGAAATTTGGCCTATAGAGCATGGGAATGTGGAGTAAGGGTGGGAAGAAGAGAAGCTGGAGCTGGAACACGGGGGTCTTGCATGTTCCTCCTATAGAATCTGAGCTATTGTTGAAGGGCTGGAAAGCCATTGAAAGAATTTAAGCTGGAGAAGGGCATTGTGATATTTATGCATTTAAAAATAATTTTTCCCCCTGGCTGGCAGCTCAGTGAATGGGTGCTGGCTTGCGAACCCAAGGGTCACTGGTTCAATTCCCAGCCAGGGCACATAACCAACCAGGTTTCAAGTCAAGTCTCCAGTCAGGCCTGTAGCTGGAGGCAGTTGAAAGGCAACCATACACTAATGTTTCTCTTCCTCCCTGCCACTCTCCCTTCCCCTCTCTCTGAAAATAATACATAAAATCTTTTTAAAAAAACAGCAACTAAAAGAATTTTTCCTTCAGTGTGGCTAATGGCTTAGAATGGGACAAATCTAGAGGCAGGAAGATCATTAAATTCATACAGGGAAGAGCTAAAAAAAAGATCTGCAAGGGGTTAGGGGAATATACTTGACAGAGTTCCCCTGTGCTTGTATGAAGGAGACAGACATGGAGCAATACAGACTCATTCCCAGATTTATCTTTTGCTGCTTAAGGAACTGGATAGACTTCATAATAATAAAGGAACTCTATTGTGAAAAAAGGAGCTGACATATATGGAATACCTCCTATGTGCTAAGTAGTTTAAGTATATTGCCTCACTTTATCTTTAAAGGAACTCGGAGTAGATACTATTAAGAACATTTTGCAAAGAGAAAAATAGAGGCATGGAAACTGCAAGCATCTTTCCCAGGATCACATACTAAGTGGCCAACCTGGAATTTGACTACATGGGTAGGCATCTCCAGAATTTGGTGTTTAAGGGTCATTCTATTTTGTCCACAAAAGATGTTCTGGGTTCAGGGAAGGGACAATGAATCCCTTTTTGGACATGCAGGTGGATGTCTGGCAGGCAGCTCTGATATGGGTTTGAAGGTTGAGTGATCTGATCTACTGTAGAGATGGATGTCTAGGGAAGGAGGCAGGGAGGCAACCAGGAGTCCACTGAATTATCCAAAGTGTGACTTGCCATGCTCCTCAGTGAGTTTATCTTTTGTTCCTCTACAAAGAAGGAAGTCATGGCCATCCTCAGCAGGTCAGGTCAAGGTGCCTCAGCCTATTTGTTCCTTTGCCTCAACCCATCTGATCACCATATACCTCTGTGACAGGAGTGGGTTAAATTTGCTCTACTTTCCCTTTTCCTTGTGATGATTCTTATCGTGAGAACACATTAATCTTGTGCTATTTTCTGTTTTCATTACAATCTTTGTCACACAAGTGAAGCATCAGAATGTTAATGCTTCATATCTTCTGTGAAGGATAGTAGAATTCTCCATTGCTTTGACCTTTCCAATGTTCTGTATTTCGATTGGGTCTGGAAGTTGATGATTAATGATAATTACAATAATTACACCAAGGGACTCGAAATATAAATTACCAAATGTTCAAAGGAAGCCACTTGAAACCTTTAATAGAAGCTTGAACAATCTCTGTCCAAATGTTCCCATTTCCTCCATCAGACACCCCTCGGTGAGTGGGCTGGGAGAGATTCAGCCTAGGTTGCAGCCAGAAGAATAAAAGAGCTGTGATTTGTGAGCCATGTTTTAGTTATATGAAGGGAGAAAAAAAAAAGAAATCAATTTTTAAATCAATAGAATGGTCCTTCGCCCAAATAGCTTTGCTTAACAAAGAGTGAGCATTCCATAAAACAAGACTTCTCTTTCGATTCAGATCATTAACTACGATTCCCATTAGGCGGGAGGTGCCACAGGGAAAGGGGATATTTACTTGTCTCCTCTGCTCTGGTTTCTTGGCTTTAATTTTAGGGAGGAGTAGCTTTCCAGTACGGAGGGGTTAGGACTCAATGTGGCCTTTGGATTTTTGCCTGAAGATGACACCCAGGCTCGGCACCAATATGAGCGCAGATATAGTTTATATAGCCTATGCAATGGGCAAGATGCAGATTCCCTGAGGCTGTTTTTGTTTTTTTTAAATAATATATAGGGAGAATCACTGGAATGAGAGTTTTATTTTGAGAACCCTGGTTGTTTTCTTCCTGTTGCAGTAAATTCTGCCTTGTTTTGCAGTACCAGTATAGCATGTAGAGAGTATTCCAGTCTCTATCCAGAAGGTTGGAGAAGTTGCCATCCTGCTAGGTTTTCAAGGGAAAAATTTATGATGACAAGATATCTGAAGATATGGGTAGGTCACTATAGAGCATATTTTTATATGATAAAGACTTCAAAGAACCACCTCTTGCTGAAGTTTTGATACACGCGGATACAGATATCATGTCTACCTTTGACAATGCTAGTTTATGTTATAGTGCACACTAATTCTAATTAGCATCAGTCAGACTCTTAACATTTATAAGCCTATGTTTGGGAGTGTTGTAGGAGAGCAAAAGAATGTCTAGGGGAGAGTGAGTGGAAGTCCATCTTGTTCTCCAGACTTACGTAAGACACTGTGAGTTTTCATTGAGCCCAGGATAGGCTGAAACTAAGTGTTAAATATGTGAGCCTTTGCCATAGGCAAAATGCCAATTTTCTGATTTTTGTTTTGTTTTGTTTTCAATAAACTTGTTAAAGGGCATGACATCTAGGACAAGTCTACAAACAGCAGCCCTTCTTTTTGTTTTTGCTCTAAGATCTTCAGGAGACTGGGCCACCATCTGTAATCTCAGAGGCATTCTCAAGTCCAGGTAGGCTGACCCCTAACTCAGTCGATGGTTGTGGTACTTTGGGATAGGATTCCTTTCCCCAGAAGATCCCACTGAATTCCAGAGGTTTCTAATGAATCAATCTGGAGTACACCTAGACAGTTTCAAGTAATATCTAACTTTTAAGAGTATTTTATATTGATAAAAAAACATGGCTCTGAATGTATATGGGCATGCACGTATGAATTTGTGTGTATGTGTGCATGTTTCATACATGCATATTTCTACTAATTTTAAAATTTCCCCTTTGAGAGGTGCCATATTACTTTTTGGCCAATCTTACATCCCAGAGGATATAGGTATGTGGTAGGAGTTTTAGTTCATGATGTTGGCTTGCATCAAGTTTTATCATTGTTACTACTATCTCTGTTCTGTACTTTGCTTTGGTAGCAGAAACAGCCTTAGAAGGATGAATTTGAACTTAGCCTAGATGCCTGATCAGTTAATAAATGAATCCAAAAGCATTTGGTAAGTTCCTCTCTTCAAGTGGAGATAATGCTTTTTGGAGCTTTTTATTCTGAAGATATATATTCAGAGCTAGTAAACATGAACTCAAGAAAATCCAGACTGTGACAGTTGCTCTTGTAACCTGGGCAGTTACTACTATATTAAATTGGATTCTGATTATTTGGAAAGTACAATGCTTTTGATCAGCTATTGAGGTCATGTTTGTGAGGTCAAGTATCTCATTACACTTATATTTTCTTCCAAATGGATTTGTACCTTTATATTATTCTGCCGGTTGTTTTTCTGGCTAGTATTATAGCCTATATTGCAGCCTTAAAAATAACTCTTATTCCCACTCCCAGGAGTTAAAAGCAGCATGGCTAAAACAATAAGTGGGTATAATGAAAAAGTTAATATACTAGTTTCCCCTTTTGTGTGAATGTGTGGGGGGTATGTTTATGTGTGTGTTTTGAGAGAGTTAATTAATATTTTTATA
Organism: Noctilio leporinus; assembly: GCA_004026585.1. Classification (NCBI taxonomy): domain Eukaryota; kingdom Metazoa; phylum Chordata; class Mammalia; order Chiroptera; family Noctilionidae; genus Noctilio; species Noctilio leporinus. The sequence goes on along the minus strand of PVIW01003512.1, from coordinate 57,089 downwards.
CCTGAACTCAGAGTGATTGAAGGCATTTTACTCTTGTCTTAGAAAAATGAAGAGTGGGAGGTGCTTTAGGTGCATAAGGAAAAAAAGTGTCAGTGCCAGAAGGAATATATGGCACTTCTAGGCAACATACAAAGAATCAATGGAAATGCTACAAGCCAATTGTTGTTTGGTAGCTGCCTAATGAGTTTGGAAAACAACCCAACATTTAAGGTCCTATAACCACCTCACTCAGATTTGATTTTTATAAATAATCACATTTGTTCCAACCCTTGTCTCCACTCCTGTTAGTAATATTGGTCAATTTATATATGTCGAGTGGGAAGTACATTAATTTAGATTCCCTGAACATCTGCTGGTCTCAGGATGGACTTGAACTAAAATTAAAGTCATTGAGTTATTCACCCCACAAATATATATATTTTTAATTTTATTGTTGTTTTATTACATCCATCCCTCTTTTCCTTCTCTCTGTCCCCTTTCCCACCCACCCACTTCCCCCAAAGTCAATCCCCTTTGTCCATGTCACAAATATTTATTAAGTATACTGGGGCCTGTGCAGGCTGTCAGCTCTCCCAGCAACTAAAGGCGCTCTGAGAGGAAACACCCACGAAAATTGTAAAAAGAAATAAAAAGTCAGCTGGAGCAGGCCCTAGAGAATTCACTTATCTCTTCCTTTGTGCCTGTTACTGTTCCCATGACTTTTAATTTGGAATGGTATCCTCACTCCCAACTTGTATTCACCAAGTCTGGCTTTTCTGGGTTTGTATTTTCTTGGCTACCCTACTGGTTTTTGGATTTACTCCTCCTTTAGCTGCCGCATGTTTCTATTTAGAGCCATTTGATTTTCTATACTCTAGCCATACTAAGTTTAAACCTTACCTTTTATCTCTTCATCTTGATTCATGGAAGTTGATCAGAGATTAGAGGGTGGGGGTAGGGTGGGGAATCAGACAAAGTTCCTTTCTCAAGTTGCTGTAGACTAGGTACTTTTTCTTATTCAACAGAACAGGTTCCTATTCTAATGCAGGAGAAACAGCATGACCTGGGAGTTATTGGCTTGTTCTGAGGTCATGTCAATTTGGGTACACCTGAAAGATCCCATTGCTCCCTCAGCCATCCCCGTCTCCATGACTTTAAGCCAGTGCTGAGAGTACTTGGACATGACCACGGTTTGTTGTTGGGCATAAACTAAGATAAAAGGAGCAAGAAGATGAACTAGGTTCCGATACTGGCTCTCTGCAACCCTGCTTTCATTCTTTCCTGTGCATATGACTTGCTCATTGACTCAACATCTTCTGGTGCCCAGAGGAAGCTTTTGTAATCAATTAAGGTCATGAGGATTATATTTGTGTTCCACTACAGTATCCTCAGAATGATATCATACCACCATGAAATAGTTAATTCAGCTGTCAAAGTAAATTCAACCCCTCTTAAAATGAGATTAACTGACTCATTGTGTTTCTGGTTTCTTGGTCTTTTCTTTCATAGGTACTGAGGTGCTTTTTCAAATGATCACCATATGTCAGTGCCAGTGTCCTATTTGTATGTAGGACATACTACACATTTACCTAGTGTTGTAGCCATTAAAATGTAGTATAGAAGTTATGTCATGTGTGCATTTTGTATAGTAATTGTAGTTTTTGGACCTGTAATAAATATGAAATAATCATCATCACCAGTGAACCCTCCTGACCTGAATTTCTAAATTTGGTGAACACCTTCAGTATCCTGGTTCTCGCTGTCCTCCATAGTTTGTAAATGTGACATTGACACTTGAGATTTATGTATTTTTCTCCTTCACAGGGCTCCCAATAGCTTACTTCTTCCTTGGCATTCTTTAGTAACAATATTCACTTTGTGATTCCTCTGAAGGCTGAAAACTCAAAACACTGAGCAAACTGCAAAGTCAAAGCTAAAGGCCCTCGTACTCCTGATCATTAATCACCGACTGGGGCTGTGTGTCAGAACTCCGTGCCGCTCTGATTTTGCGCCTATGCCCTTCGGGCAGAAACTCGTCTTATTGGTGTCTTCTGGAGCACCCAGTACACTGCCGGAGCTCCATAAATAATTAATCTCGCTAATAATAATGGGAAGCAGAGGCTTCCAAAGCCTTCCTTTCCCCTGTTCTGTGAAACTGGTGTTATGGTATTTTGACTATCAAAACAATGATTAAGCAGCTTTGGCACACTTTGTGTTTGGGCTAAATGCGATTTTGCTAATGCATCATCTCCTTCCTCCCTCCCCCAACACTCGTATTTTAATGATTTCTAATTAATATTGTAATATTTCTTGAATAATTCATGTTTTTAAACAAGAAAGGCTGGCGTGCATTTCTGTCAATCTGTTTGTGTATTGCAGTGCTGTCCTTAGCAAACAAACACAGCCTGCTTCCCTCAGAGACGCAGAAGGGGCGACGGGAAAGAGAAAGTATGGGGCTGGGATTCTCATTCCTCCTTGGAAATGAGCCCCCCACCTCCCCTAAACATACCCAGGTTGCCTTCTGAGGTTCCCAGGCCGGCACCTTTGTCTTCGCTGTCACCCTTCTATCATTTTATCTTTACTCTTGACAGGTGGCCGAGGCCCTCAAACTGCCCTCCCTTCTTTCCCCCAATTTCCTCTGCCTCCTCTCCAGCTGTTCCCTGGACTCCATGTCACCCTCACCCCGGGCCCCATCACAAACTTGTCTTTTGGCCTTTCTGGACATTCATTGCTCAGGGATAGGCACAAACTGATGCCTATCTGATAGACTAGTCAGGGCTAAGTGGATAACTAATGGGAGTGGGCTTATTCATTTGGGCAACACGTATTTAATGAGTCCTGCTGACGGCTTGGAATGCTAACAAAGCCCTAGGGCACTAGATGGATTAGTTGATGGGTAATCTTGGCCGAGTAACAACACTGCTCTTTACAGGGCCTCCTGAAGGACCCATGCAGGACTCACTGGCACCCTGAGGGATACTTTTTAAGGAAGACCTTTGGGCCATATTTTGAGTAGCTCATGACTCTGCCTTCACATAGCTCAGGCCACAGTTGTGAGGTGTTGGAAAGCCACGGGTGGGTTTTTAAACTTAAATATTGTTTTCCAGCAAAATCCAACATAGGGACTGGAGGACAGGTTTTAGAATAAAAGCTTGGCCCCATCCTGACCCTACCTTTCTCCTCCAAACTCCAGGTGATGATCTCCTTCACTTTGTCCAGGACGAAGTTCACATTCTATTAAACATACAATTACTCAGATACCCAGAAGAAGGAACCCATTCTCCAGCAGCCCTTTCTCCCTCTCGCAGACTTGGGAAGCCTGCTGCTTTCGAGAGCCATTTCCACGGGACATCTGCTGTCAGCGACTTTCATTTCTCTCCTCCTTCCTTGGAGCTGGAGCGAAGACTTTAATATCTATAATTTCTGCCTGCAGCTCAGCCCTATGAATGCTGTGCTGACCCTGCTGCTGAGGTCATTAATGTGTGTCACTCTTAATTAGCAGCCAACAGAATACCCAAGCCAGCAACAGGGTTCACCGAGACGGATGTGGTTGTTTTGATTGCATCGCTATTGCTAGGCTAACTCTCATTTGTACTAATGATTTCCAAGTAGGTAGCAAAAGGGTAGGAGGAAAACGACTTAATTTGATTTTTTTCCACTATCTCTGTGAGTCATTTAGTGGTGAAAATGCTGCGTGAGGCATCAGCTCCTGAATTCCTTGTGGGCTTTGGAAAGATAGATGGTTATTAACTGACCGTATCGAGATAGGGAGTGCTGGTGATTATGCATATGGTATAATCTTTCCTGAATGGAGATAACGTACCTGTCCTCTGATGGACTGCCAAAGGACACAAGCTTCCGCAGATAGGAGGGTCACCCATTGCTACCTTTTGTCCTAATAACACTGAACAATGGAAAGTGGAATTGAAAGTAAACACAAAGTAGAAGGAGGAGCCGCTGATTGTAGGCAAAGAACTTTGGCTTGTCTCTCCCCATAGGGCATAGGAATGCAGAATGGAATTTAGAGATGATTAAATCTTCATGAGGGAAGTGGAGCCTCTTCATAATTTGGGAAATTTTCAGAATGCACACTCCTGCTTGCCTCCTCCAATGCCCCTCAGAAACTCATGTCTCTAAGCTCAGTTATACTTCACCACTAATGGGCAATTTCTGGACATGTTCCTATCAGTACATTTCCTGTCCCCAGCTATTGCACTGTGACTCTTGCAAACTTCTTTCCGTTCTCAAATTAGTCCTGTCACCCGTCTCTCACTGTCATCATTTAGCTGTCTGTAAAGAACACACTCAGATTTATTCCACTATTTAGAAACATCCCCATTTGCACTCATCTTCCACCTGTTCAAGACCATTACTCCTCCCAGGGTTTGGGAATACTCTTTCAGCTCCTTTGGGTGCTCCTTTTTCTCCTTCTCCTGGATTGCTAAACTTGCTAGTTTCATTGGTATCTTTCTGGCTCTTATCATTATATAAGAAAAATCTTAGTTTTACTTCCTACTTTCCTTGAGCCAAAAATCTATATTTCCCCTCCTCTTCATAGGAAAGTTTCTTGAATTAGCAACCTACAGTGAACATTTCCACTTCACTTTATGTTCCTTCCTTGAGCAATTAGAGCTAGGCTGCAGCCTTTGTCTCTGTCATTCCACTCACTGGCAATGCTACAGCCAGCTTCCTTATAGCCAAATGCCTCACTTCTCTGTAGACTTGGACCAAGATGGTCACTCCCAGTCTGGGAGGTTCTTTTCCTGTTTGGATTGGTTTTCACCACACTACCCTCTCTAGGATCATTCACTTCCATCCCTGGTGCCCTTCTCTTTTATTTTTATTTTTCAATGTATGGTTGCCTTTCACCTGCCTCCAGCTACAGACCTGGCTGGAGACCTGGCTTGCAACCTAGTTATGTGCCCTGGCTGGAAACTGAACGAGTGACCTTTGGGTTCGCAGGCTGGTGCCTTATCCACTGTGCCAGCAGCCAGGGCATGGTGACCCTTCTGATCCTTGATTGTGGCATGTTCATTTTATCTGTCATTTCGATTTTTGGACTCCTTGAGGATTCTCTCCTCTGATCTCTTTTGAACACTTGTGGACATTTGGAGAAATGCTATTCAAGACTTTAGTTATCACATACAAGCTAGTATTTATTGTTCACTGACCTTTAAAAATTCTTTGACTCTGTTCTTAGCATTTTAATTTGAAGTAGGAGACTTTTTCATCAGGATTCCAAATCTCTAACTCATTATACTTACCAGCAAAACAATCATCCTTTTTGCTGAGCCTAAAATCTGATCTCCCTTCTGTGTTCCCTGCCCAGGGGCTGACGGCCATCTACTCCATTGTTCAAACTAGAAACCTGGCTCTATCTTATCTCTTATCCTCATTCATCATGCTGAGTGTAAAACTAAGCCCTCTGCACTCTGTGTTTCATTACCTTAATTTTCACAGCCCTAATTTGCATCCTCTTAATTGTGAAATAAAATTTTTAACTTAACTTTCCTGTCATTTTCCTGTTTAGAATTCTCGAATTCTCCCCATTTCTCACAAGATAAAATAACTGTTTGGTCCTTTCTACCTCTCTGCCCCCATTACCCATTTTTCCTTCTCTCATATTGCACGTTCCAGCAGTTTTTACATGCTGCTGTACCTTTGCATTTCTTCATGCTAGATCCTCTACCCAAATGTCTTTTTCCTGGCCAGCTCCTGTTCTTTCATGTCCTGGCTATAAGTCTGCCTTACCTATCAAGCTCTCTGTGACGCCAAGAGAAGGCTGAAAGCTCTCTCTGTGTTTTGTGCTACTCAGACTCCTGTGTTACTGTTTTGTTTTGTTTTATGCATCTTTCTGCCTGCTAGACTCAAAACATCTTGAAGGAATGGATCTTCCTTTTTCTATTTGTTACACCTGCTCCCAGTGTATAGTCTCCATAAATGTATATTAAAGTTATGTAATTGTTTTACCCCCTCTCAAGGTCATTCTGTGTTCTCATCTGCACTAAATTTACATTTTATTAAAATGAGAGACTATCACCCACAATTTCTAGATACAGAAAACTGGGTTTTAGATGTGTTCTTGTATCTTAAAAGGTAATGTTGCCCGGGATAAAATGTCTGACCTTTCTGGTCCTCAGATGAGATCAAGATTTTTTAATTGTTTCCTGAGGAGACCAGGGTTTTCTTGAAGGTGAGAAGGACAATGAGGATGAGGGACTCTAGGCCCTCTGTATTTCTTTGTTTCAAAGGGCAGCTCCACTTTCATCAATTTTATATATTGTGATCCCATGTAGAATTTTCTTTAAACCAAAGATTCCTCTGCTAAAATATAATTTGGAAACCACTTCACAGGGTTATCTCTAATTCTCTTCTAGCTGAAAAAATGTCTGTGGTTATGTGAGCTGCATAGCAATATCAGCCTGACAAGGCACAGCGCCTGGAAGCACAATGAAATGCATTACATAATCTTTGTATAAACATTCAATTTTACCTTTCTACATACAAGGCAGAGGGAAAAGGGTAGGGGTATACAGATGGAGAGGGAAGCAAAGAGGAGGAAAAGAGGGGTTAGGAGGTCAGTGGAAGGGACAGCAGAGAGAATGAAAAGGTGAATTAAATACAGGCAGGGGAGCCCGTTGCTCCAGGAGCATGCACCGTGGCAAGCGTGCACGTCAGAGTGCAGATGAGCCGGACAAAGAGAACCTGCTGTTCCCAGAAGTCTTCCCGAGTGTGAGCATCTCACAGTGCCAAGTGTAAGTCTAGTGTTTGAAGATATACATATTTTTTCCCATGCAGCACAGACCAAAAATGCAAGCTGACAACTTCATTTAGTGTTTAATCAAAGAAATGGTGGTTCTGTTCCAGAGCTGGAGGACAAACTGTGTTGGACGTTGAAAGGCATGGCTGGTCTCTGAAAATGCTGTTGTATGAACCATATTTTAGGTGCAGTTTAAGGGGTTTTCAATTTTCTGCGTAGAATTGAGTGTAACATACAACTCCATGTCTGAAAGTCTGGAATTGTGTGGCTTTTCTGTATTATCATGAATGCAGAAGCTGCTTTACATGTAAACTGTAACAATGCTGATTTATTTGGTGTAATAGTAATTAGGATGCAGTGTAGAATGTGCTAGAATCTATGGAGAAGTTGCAGAAACACCGGGACCAAGAAAAAGCTGCAGACAGCAAATATAATGTCAGCTCTGATTTGCATCAACACATTAAAATGCAAGAAGAAATATTGATACTAAAGAAAATCAAATACATTAAATACAAATACATTACCACAAAGCTCTTTGCATTTTTAGCACCATAGACAAAACAAACCTGAAATATACACCCTGTTTAAATGTCCTTGCCAGAAAAGATAGAAATTCTGCCTAATTATGGAATTGAGGAAAAGGCAAATAAATCCAGATACCAGATAACAGAATAGGTAATAATAACTAAATGATGATTTTATAACACAGAATATTTTTACTTAAGAAGTACATTTAGAAATCCTGTTGAAAGTGCTGTGTAAAGTTGAATTGCCCTCAGACTGAAAAATAATGTGGAAGATAGCTGGAATTCTAAGTTGGGAAATAACATTTTTCTTTTCTTTTTTTTTTTTAGCAACCCAATTTTGTAGTCAAACTCTATTGGGAAGCTTTCTGGGGTTTCTATCATTCTTTTGTGTGTGTGTGTGTGTGTGTGTGTGTGTTCTTTTTTTTTTTTTTTTTTATTGTTGTTGTATTACATCCATCCCCTTTTTGCTCCCCTCTGTCCCCCTCCCCACCTTCTCATTCCCCCCAAAGTCAATCCCACCTGTTGTCCATGTCCATGGTTCCTTTACACTAGGTTCTTGTCTAAGCTGCTCCCCTTTCTTTCATTCTTTAAGAGACTTATATGTTGTTGTCAGTTTCATTTAAGGTACTTACTTATTCATGCTGCTCTCAGAAAATCCAGAATGGATAAGCAATAGCACGTTTGAAATTTATTATTTTACTTTGTAAAAAAATGTTGTAAACTGAGACAGGGATTGGACACAAACTTTTCTGTCGAGAAGTTATGCTTATCATTCTAAAGTTTCTAGAATGTTAATATGCTCTAAGCCATTAGTTAAGTCAAGGGAAGACCTTTCAGAAGCAGGAAACCAATGTATTTTTTTCAAGGCATAAATCCCATTTCTCTTGAATCTGTTATAGTATGTTGAAAAATCATTTACTTCAAAGCCACATTTGCAGAACCTTGCTTTGCCTGGACAGAGCAAATGTGACATAACAATCTGATTTGGAGAGCACAGAAGAATTTCTATCTGTGAGATGGTGTCCGTATTGTACTTGGTACTCCCAAATTCATTTCACCTGGTTTCTTATCATGAAGAAGGTGAGGCTGTTTCTTACAAGCAGATGGATCTTGTCCTTTTGTGTGTGTGTGTGCTTCTTTCTGGGAGCTGAAGGTCAGGACATTCCTCCATTTGGAATATCATCTGTCTTCTGTTTTCTTAACCCTCACATCTTTGTTTCCTTCAATATCCTAATAATTACTTGGACTGTTGAGAACCTTTCTAAATTATGTTTCAAATTGTGTTACTTCTCCTTTCTACTTCCTTGATTTCTCAGCACATGGGTTTGTTTTAAAAATAACCTCTGAATATTTTATCTCTAAAGAGCATGAGTGGATTATTTTGCACCCTATTTTATGTGCTTATAATTGTAGTGGCAAATTCATGATGGGACAAAATTTTCCAGGAAAGATATCCTCACTTTCCTTTAGCAAGGTAGAATCCTGGTTCGTCTTCTTAGTCATCACTCAGATTGCAAGTTTCTGCCTCCTCAGAGGTGACTCCTCAAGTGTATAATAGGTCCCCTTTCTTTTCACTCCAATTACTTGGTATTTTACTTCAAAGCACTCAGTGGTGGGCCTTTCCAATTACTTTCTTGGTTATTTGAGTAATGCCTGTTTTTCCTACCAGACTCTTTGCATCATGGGAACAAATATAATGATTGTTTGCCATTTTAACCCATTCTACATTGCAGACTGGCACATATTAAGTGTAAAATAAAATTAAAATTAAAAAAGAAAATATATAAAATTTTAAAAATCACCATTCATGCTTTCCTCTAATATATTTGGTAAAATGATTTTTTGAACAAATGTTAGTGGCTTTTAGAATTTTGAGGGTTGAAGATTTCCACAGAGGAACGAGAATTTCTATTTCAAATGTTTAGGCAGCTCCCCACATATGGAGTCTGTAGGTAGGTATGTCAGTTCTGAGAAGCAGGGTGCAGCAATAAGAGAAAGTTGTGGCTGCAGGAGGGTGGAGGAAAGGCTGGGAGGTGTTGTGCATTGTGCATCACTGTTGCTTGAGAGAGGTGGCCATCTTAGATCACAGCTGCAATGCCTAATTAAACTGTAAACTTTCAGCTTTAAAAGGGATGTTGATAAACTAGAGAATGATATGGAGACAATGAAATCTGGTAATGTCATTGAGGAATGTTTGGAAAAATTGGTATTTAAGTAATTCAGGTTGGATAACAGGTGTCATTGTTTCCAACTATTGAAAAAAAATGTGATGTAAAAGAAGAATTAGTCTCTTCTATGGTCCCCAAAGCAAGATAAGGAACAATTCCTGTCAGTTGAACCTAGAAGCGGACACTGTCTGATGATGGAAGAGAAGGCTTGTAACATGGTGAACTTGTTCTGCTGATACTTTCCCAGAGTCTGCCTCTGCCCTGAGAAGAGACTGTATTTCAGGACACCAGGGACCACAGCGGAGCTCTGCTCTTAGCATTAGCCACCTTCCATGGTATTGCTGAACCTGCCAATACCCAACTAATACTCATTTGTGTAACAGAAAAGGCACCACCTATGTCATAGGCTCTGTGGATACAATATGACAATTTATAGAATTTGAAAGCACATTATGACTTTTAAATCTGTACTAGGATAAATAACAAACATTATTAAATGAAGATATGTCTGTAATTTTTTCTTGATTTCTACATTTGACTGTTACACACACACACACACGCACACGCACACAAGACAGAGCTGTAATTTTTTCTTTCCATGTCTTTGATCCATTACCTAACTCACTATACTTATACTGTTTGGGAAAAATGCTTTTTGAAGACAGTTGTATCCTGTATTCCAAATGAGCAAAATGTCAACTTGTACCCAAAACAGTGTTATGTGTTTTCCAAATTCTGTTTCATAGTCCCCCTTCTGGGCATAAATAAAAACTTCCAGTTAGGTTGTGGCTATTTTTGATTAAGCTTGGGTCAAAGAACTGTGGAGGAAAACAGTGCATGCTGTTTCTGTATCTGTTTGTAAACCTTGCTTAGTTATCCATACTTTATGTCTGTCTTTTTCAGAAATCTTGAGGCCAGGTGTTTAAGATGTCAGTCAAGCAACATAGAAATAGGCTAGATCCCTGAGTTACCATTTGGAGGGTAATCACTCCAGAGGGCCATGTGACACCCATCACACTGGCTTGAACACAAAAATACACCTTTATTTTCTTAAACCCCTGAGGTTTCAGTTTTATTTATTTTTTAACCCCACCAGAAATTAGTATCATACAGAGTGGTGGCTAAAACAAACACCTCCAACACAAGCTACTGCTTTAGTGTTGAGAGGTAGGTGGCCCTGACATGAGAGTTTATCAATCTTATTATAACTTATTCCATGCCTAAGCCCCAATCCTGGGTAATATTATTATTTTTAGCCCACTGGCAGTTATTGAGGTTAGAGGGACACTAAAAAATAAGTAATAGTATTTATCGAGCCCTTCCTGTGTGCTAGGTGCCGGACTACAGTAAATGCATTACTTGGATTAATCCTCACAACAGCTTTGCAGTTGGAGATACTTAGTTTCCCTTTGTACAGATAAATTGAGAATTAGAGAAACCAGCTTCCATGTTATCAAATCTACACTGGGGTACCTAGAAAGTTAAGGTTTCCTTGTTCTAAATCGTCTGGGGTTAAGTAAAGAGGATATCCTGAGGAAAAATCCTTATTAACTTAATTTACTAACCTAGATTATAATTTAGCCTAGTAAATTGGAAGGGAGCAGAACTAGCTGGGAATAGTTAATATCTTAGTTAAGCTATAGATAGGTACATTACTTGGGTATGTTTCAAATTGGAGGAAAAATCTCTCTCTCTCTCTCACACACACACACACACACACACACACACAACATACTAAGACATAACAGAAATCTTATAACAGAAGTCTCAGAATAAGATCCAAAATAAAACACATAGGATTTGGGGTAGATGGCCTTAGCCACAGCTCTGGTCTTTGGGCTAGAGCTATACTATTTGATGTAGTAACTACTGCTGTGTATCTACTTAGCATTTGTAATATGTCTAGTTCACACTGAGGTTCTGTAAGTATAAATACATGTTAGATTTTGAAGCTTTGTAAACTATCTTGTTTATGTTTTTTTCTCACCTGATCATATTTTTTCACTGCTTTTTGAAAGAGAAGAAGGGAAGGAAAGAGGGAGAGAGAGAGAGAGAGAAACATTGATTGGTTGCCTTCAGTACGCCTTCTCACCACTACTCTGACTGGGGGTCAAACCAGCAACCTAAATATGTGCCCTGACTGGGAATTAAATTGGAAACCTTTTGGTGTATGAGACAATGTTTCAACCAACTGAGCCATACTGGACAAGGCTCATTAATATTTTTATATTAATTAAAAAGGGAATGGCATTTTGGATATATTGAGTGAAATAAAATACAGTATTAATTTTACCTGTTTATTTCTATCCCTTTAGTGTAGCTAGTAGAAAATTTAAAACTACAACTGGATTCACATTATATTTCTGTTGGACAATCCTGTGTTGGTATCAGAAATTGGGAAACTCAAGGTAACATATAGGGAGTGTTTCTGTTCCAGAAATAGTTCATGTTTTAGTGAAGGCAATGCTTTGAGTCAGTTTTGAAGAGATTTTTCTGAAATCTTTATTTGGTCTCTTGGTTGATTCTTCTTGAATACCTATTCTGATCTCTAGCTATATAGACTGTCTCAGATCTTCTAAATAATGTACTGGCTTATATCAACACCCAAAGTAGCTATGATGGCCAGACCAGTGTTTCTTAAAACTGTAGTCTGGGGTCACACATGAAGAAGCAAGACCTAGAACACAGACCCACTTGACATCAAAATTTGGGAACAAAGAAGAGAAGTGAGGTAATTGTCATTAACCATCAGAGTGAACCCCCTATCCTTGACTTAACTCTTCTTTCTCCTCTCAGATTGAGTTGTAGCTATAGAAGGTGAAATGAACAGGCCACAGCACAACTAATCTGCTCAATTCTACTGTTGCAAAGATTGATGGAGACCATTGTGTGATCAATTTGGTCATGACATTGAGTATCAGTCATAAGCATGACTAAAATGAATGGAATCACTTTATTCCAATCTGGTTTGCTTTCACTGTGTAAACTTAGTTGATCCTGAAGGCTTGGGGTCAGGGAAATCAGCACTACAACTAAATTCACTAACTTTCCTGAGAGAATTTATTAGTGAAAAATCAGCATATTCATGCATATTAGTTAATATATGGAACAATGAAACAATTTGCCTGCCTTACTCATTTTTTTTTCCTCAGAGGATGTACTTACTTTTGTTGAAGTTAGAAAGTATCACAATTTAATATTTATAATAATGAAATTTATTATAAGATAATAAGATCAGTTTTCTAACTTATGAAATTAGCTCAAAAATAATTTATAAAGGAGAATTAAGAAAAATGGAGTAGTTTTGCAATATTTGGTATTAATTTATATTCTAAATGGTTACTTAGAAATTATTTTTTGCAATTTTTAAAACATTTAAAAATAATTTCATAAGTTAAATCTCAAGTTACACTTCTTTGCAATGTGGATATAGTCATTCATGTCATTGTTAAGGAATAAATTTTGTATGACACTTTGGGGTTTTTGATGTCCTCTCAAAGGGATCTTTAAATTCCTGTGACCTTGAGTCTCATTTTCCATCACTACTAACATTAAATTACTTTACTGTTCTTTTTCTTGTTACTCCTGCAGTGGCCTCCTTATTTGAATTCAGATCTGGTTCAAAACATTGGCTGCTACTTTGACCTACACTGACATTTCAAAGGCTGAAGAATAATTAGTGAAATAAAAACCTCATAATTACTTTCTAACACATACCCTCACAAAGCCTTTGTTGAGCTGGCAGAATGGATTGGGATTTTTGTTGTGTTGTGTTTTGTTCTGAATGATTGAGCATGTAACTAAAGGGAAGTGACAGACATTTCTTGAATGAACAAAATAATCTGAAAGCTAAGATACTCAATGTTTCACCTAACAGTATTGAAACCTTACTTAAGTATCACCTTCATTTATTATCCAATTTTAGGCTTTAAATTTTAGCAAAAAGAAGACTTTCTTTAGAAATCACTTTAAAATAACATATAATACCAGATTAATAACAACAGTTTGGTTAATATTTTTGTTGATTTTTGGCTAGATTGAAGACTAAACATAGAACTGTTCTGATTCAGATATTAAGACAGCTCCAACTACTAGGTGAACTACCCTAGGAAATTTTTAAAAATTAAAAATTAATTTTTTTTTCAATTTATTAGCATGACCTTAGTTTATAAAATTATGCAGGCTTCAATTGTACATTTTTATCATCCATGATCTGTGTATTGCATTTTGTACCTACCACAGCAAAAGAAACTGCCAACAAAACAAAAGCAATTAACTGAATGGGCGAAGATACTTATAAGCAATAGCTCTGACAAGGAGTTCATAATATTCAAAACTCATACAACTCAACACCAAACAAACAACCCAATTAATAATGGGCAGAGGACCTGAACAGACACTTCTCCCAAGAAGACATACAAATGGCTAACAGGCATACGAAAAGATGCTCAACTTCACTAGCTGTTAGGGAAATGCAAATCAAAACTACAATGAGATACCACCTTCACACTTGTTAGAATGGCTGTTATCAATAAGACAATAGCAACTGCTGGAAATTTTTTCTTATGGTATAGACATGATACATATATTTGTATTGTACCCACTCTTTTAATCTGATTTGTTGGTTTGGCTTAGATGTGTACATATACATCTCCCCACATTTGTTGTAACCAAGTGAGATCTTGCCTTGTACTTAGCTTTCCTGGTCAAAGAAGAGAATATCAGAAAGATACTACCTATTGTGGGTTGGTTATACTGTGAGTGATTTATCACAGGATCCTTGTGGTCCAATATAATTTCTATAGAAAAAGTAACATTTTGAGTGGGTGGACAATTTTCTTACAATAAAATCTTCTACAGTGCTATTCATTGGTATGTTAAGCAATTTGTCCTGTGATTCTTTGCTGTACAGGTTTGGTTTGGTTTGCTGAGTTTTAGGTTATTTTCAATTCTTTTTTTTACTATTTACAGAGAATGTACTAGCTAATATAATAAGTATGTTAAAAAAACACATTCTTTTTTAAACAAAACATGATCTAAACTGGTATTTCTCAAACTTTTTGATCTTAGGGCTCTTTTCACTATTACAATGACTGAAGACCCTGAGATGCTTTTGTTTATATAGTATACCTATTGATTTTAGAAATTAAAATTCAAGAATTACATGTTAACTATATTTTCATTAAAATATTTTTTTTTAATCAGTGAAAAGCGTATCATTCTTTTATCCGTTTGTAGATTTCTTTAGTCACTAACTTTATAGAAGAAAGCTGTTATATGTCATAGGCCATGCAGGCTTTGGAAATTTCTACTGCATGAGATAAGATTTAAAAAGATAAAACATGTATTAGTATTATTATGAAAATAGTTTTGACCTTGTGGACTCTCTGGAAGTGTCCTCAGGACCCCCAAAGTGCCCACATATCACATGTGTAGTAGTGAAGGACTTATTTGTGGGTGTGAATTTCATATAGTGAAATGAAGCCAATAGATTCACAGAAAGTCCACAGGTTTTTAAGGGAATTATGGTAAATACTGTCATCTTAAATTAAAATAGACAGAGAATACAAAATGAAAAGAGGGCTTTGGATCTATGAACTGCAGTAGGCAGAAAGTAGGCTGAAAAAACTGTTAATCTGCAAATACTAGCCAATTATCATGGAAACAGAAGGGTGACTCAGAGGATGAAATGAAGAGCCCAGAGGGCTGAGCCAAGGGCAGTTTCTTGGTTGGGTCAAGGCCTTATTCTCTGCCAACACATGCCTGGCTGGACTTCAGAATTCTTTTTTTTTTTTAATTATTATTTTTTAAAGATTTTATTTCATTATTTTTAGAAAGAGGGGAAGGGAGAGAGGCAGAGAGGGAGAGAGACATCAATGCATGGTTGCTTTTCACCTGCCTCCAGCCACAGACCTGACTGGAGACCTGGTTTGCTACCTTGTTATGTGCCCTGGCTGGGGAATCGAACCTGCGACCTTTGGGTTCGCAGGCTGGCGCCTTATCCACTGTGCTACCAGCCTCAGAATTCTTTACGAGTGATTCCTATGTCTGTCTGACTGCCTTGTCTGTCTGTCTCTCTGGATGTATCTACAATGGTCATTTTATGTCTATTCTACCATTTTATGATAGACACATATGTGTGTATGTGTTTATGGGCATGTATACAGATAATTTTTCTCTTTAGTTCATAGGTCTTAAGATTGACAAAGACTCTATTAAGGGGTAGAGGATGTCATTTGTATCTGGACCTTATTTATATAAGAACCTAGGTAGCTTTGCTATAATAGAATATGACTTTTATGGGTCCTTGGATTGGCTTAGTATATTTAACATGTGAAAGTGACATGAATCATGAAAGATCATGGGACAGATTTAGTATTCAGCTTCCAAATTTGCTTTTATTAATCCTTATCTCTTGGTCTTTATGCCCTTACTTGTGTAGTCTCTTCTGATATGTAATTAGGATTGGTCCTTGTGACTAGTAGAATATGGTGGAAGCAACAATATTTCTTCTGAGGCTAGGCTATAAAAGAAATTGAAGCATCAGCTTGGGTATTTTGAATTTCTTCCTCTGGGTAAAGCTAGCCACCCGGTAGACATGCCTATATGAAGAGGAATTGAGGCTCTGAGTAGTAGCCAGCTGCATCCTGCCAGGCCTGAAAGCAAAGTAGTTCTGGGAAGTAGATCATCCAACTTAAGCTTTCAGTTGACTGCAACTTAAGCCAGTATCTGACTGAAGCTCACCAGATACCCCGAGCCTGAACCCCCAACCAAGATGCTCCCAAATTTCTGAAAGATAATAATTATTATTTTAAAACATTACTTTTTGGTGTGATTTTGAAACATAGCAATAGTTAATTTATACACAGGTCAGATCAAAAGTCTTGTGTAACGTGGAATATGAAGTAGGAATACTGATGACAATGGTCATGATTCAGGCAGAGTAGCATAGAACTCTGAAAGGAGGGCCTTGTTTTTTATCTTCAAACCAAGGAGTGGTTCTAGTTGTACAAACATGTAGGGGTCTGAATATTTCAAAATCATTTGAACTTTATGAGACTTAATTCATTAATATTGAAAATAGAAGACATTAATTGTATGATTTCAAAGGATCCTCCATAATATGAAAATACTAGATTTTGTAAGTCCACTTCAGTGCATCAAAAAAACCTGAGAACATTTCTGGCATTTCTTTTACCCTTTGGGGAATTTGGTATCATTTTAAGTTTTTCCAACTTGAAAGAACTACCATATCTTATGTCATTTCTTCATTTCTCGTCAGTGGTGACTTTCCACACAAATCCAATATAAGTTCAGGATGGTTTCATTTCATTTTATTTTATTTTTAACTGGTTAAGAGTTAATTACCAAATTTATTTTTAATTTAAAACACACACCTTAATCCTAAAGTTTTACATCAGCAATAGTCTTGGATTTTGGCTGTTATTGTTTGAAATATGTTGCAAACCAAATTAATGTTGTAGAATAACAAAGGTGTAGAATAAGTGGAATAAGAATTTCTGGTTGAAATAAATGTGTGCTTAATTTTATCAGTGTCATATTAATATTTATAATCTGGTCTGGCAGATTTATTTCAAATTATTCATAGTGTTTATTATTCAGAGTTGTGTTTTACTCAATGATGGTGAAACTCTGAAGGTGATTTGGGCATAAAAATTTTCTGCCTTTATATAGCAAGGAGATGTAATGAAGAGGAACTACTGTCCTTTCATATTAGGATCTCTTTAATTCAGCAATAAATATTCACCAAAGTGCATGCTATCTTGATATAAGGTCACTTTGACCATCTATTCCATTAAAAATATGTTTATTTTACTTACAGGTGTCATCCATTAGGACAGGCAATTGACGTTTTAGCTAGTGGCCTTTGTCAAGGAAATAAAACTTACTTTTAATGGAATGGAAGTTTCTAAATGACCCAATCTCATGAAGCATACACTGGTGAATATTTATTTATTATAAACTAGTCAGCTTAAAGTGCAAAAGTGCAGTTTATGTTGTAGAAGGTGATCTGATTATTTATGAATAGCCTTATATCATATGTAGTCATCTAATTGAAAGACTTTCTAAGGGGCTTAGAAAATTAAAAAAAATTTTCTTTTAGTTCACTTTTTTCCCTTCTTATGTTCTTTTTGTGTTTGTGCCTTTTTCTCTGTCCCTGTTTATTATCTTTTGCCTGTTATTTCTCCCCAATTTTTTCATCTTTTCTTTCTTTGTTAAATTTAAATATTTTTTTCCTTCATAAAAATTCAAGAGGTTATATAGTCTGCACACATTTTCCTTATAACTCTGTCTTTCCTGTTTCCTTTTCTCCTCCCCACTCCAATGTCTCCCTCCATTTGCCTCTCCATGTCAGACAGGCATTTTCCCAGTTGCTCCGGGGAGCAAACAGTGACCACGGCTTTTCAAGAGTTGACTGGCTCTCAGTCCAAAGAAATATAGAGGCAGTATCTTAGCAAAACTAATAGTAATAATACTAATACTAATAATACTACCAATAAATCAATTACCATTCCACAATTTCAGATCCATGAGTAACACTTTACTCTTAATATTTCATATCCCATTCAATTTTGATGACATGGTGGCAATACAGTGGTTAGAGTTAGATTTTCCCATGCTACTTAAAACTAAATTAATAGCCAACTTTACCAGCATTTTCATGCTTGATAGCAATTGAGGAGCAGTCGTACATGTATTTGACCTGGCTAATTAATTAATGGCCAAAGGCTACTTCTAATTCTGTGAAAACCCTAAAATGGGCTTTTTCTAGTCATATTGTGGTAACATAAGGCTGTGGTAAATAAAGCATTTCAAAATCTCTATCGCATGTTACAATTTGAGCCTGTTTCTTTATTAACACAAGTAAATAGGTTTAGTAGCTCATCTTTGTTTAACAAAATGTAATAAATGTGATAATGGCCAATGTAATAAAAATGAATAAAATATTATAAGTGTACATATCAAAAAGGAAGTTTTAAAAATTACTATTTGCAAATGATATAATTTGCTGTGTTGAAAACCTAAGATATAAACTTTGTAACTCATGATTGGACAACTACAATATAAATATACAAAAATAAGTATGCTTGCCAACTATCAGTACTATTCAACCAAGTAACCAAAGATCAGCTACTAACCCTTTTTACTTTGTTCTTGATTTTAATGGAAATACCATTAGCATTTCCCCAAAATGAGTTCTGTAGCTCCTTTACCCTATTTCTCTTCAATTGAATTCTTTAAAATATAATGATGTGTGCTACATTCTATCAAATGTTTTATAAGGCATTTGATTTGTCTTATTATGACAATGGATTTGTGGAACATTGTTATTTTATTCCTTATTAAATCTTTTAGTGTTTGTTTTCCTTTTATTTCTTGTCAAATATTTTATTTTTGTTTCTACTTTCATTTAGGATCCTATCACTGATTATTTGAATCAGGATTGCATTTCCTCATGTTTTATTTAGGATATTTACTAGTATTTTTGTGATACTGGAATAAGATTGTAGCATTGGAGGACCATCCTTGACAATTTGTGAGAGGTAATACGTTATGTAAGGTCAGTATGTTGATGTAGTTTCTATCAGGTGGAGGGAGAAATATAAAATAAAATAATGCCAAACATGCTTGGAAGTAGTAGTTCCATAACCAGTTAGACCTGATCCTGCCAGTGTCTTTCCTAATTGGATATGATATAATCCTAACATTAAGAGAAAACACATATTCATCTTTAGCATTAATTTAAAGTAATACCTGGAGCTTGGAGTATGGAGATGCTGCTGAAAGTAGTAAGTACATCTAATAGAAAAACTTGTCTCAGTTTGGCTTTGGAATATGTTTGTAAAGAAAGTGGGCCACATTTTTACTTGGCTTCTGATTCTTGCAGAATTAGTATACCTAATTAAAAATCTGACCTTGGTGATGTTCACAGCCTGGATTTAATCAGTCAGTCATCAAGTGTTCAGTAAGGTCTATGTACCAGCAGGATACAGGGTGCTGGGTAGGAACTAAGAAGCCAGTGAAAGAAAGTGGTTCCTTATTTTGGGTAATGAAATTACCTAATTATAGGAGCAGATACTTCTGAGATGGAGCAGGGGCTGATGTCAATGTTTTTAAAAGAGTCCTAGAGTAATTAGGAAGAAATACTGTTTACAAAGGAGACCATCATGCTGGGAATTCTTAAAAAGACTGATCCTTTAGATACAGATTTTAAACTGATTCCTTATTTCAAATGAACTAATAGTAGAGCATAGGGCCCTTTGAATGGAAAGGGTGGTGGTTCTTCAGCTTTATTGTACATTACCATGAACTGAGGGCCTTGTAAAGCCCAGACCTCATCACAATTCCATTAGTTTAGAATCTCTTTCTGTGGCACCCAGTTGTCGGTAGTTGTTAAAGCTCCTCAGTTGACTCCAAAGTGCAAGCAAGTTTGAGAACCACTCCTCTAGGGTTCTTTAGTAACTTTCCTGAATCATCTTGGGGGTGCAGAAGGATTGCTTTTACAGTTTCCTTGTTTTATTCTAGTCTAAGATCTTGTGAATCAGAATCTCTAGATCTGTTTCTGAACTGCTCAAAATATCAGCTTCAATAGTTAAAAGAGCATATTTGCTGTCTATGGACCACACTGTAAATACACTTGTAATTAACTGAGGTTCTCATGAGAGCTAATTTTTCTGATAAGTGCTTGGAAATAATGACAAAAAAAAATTTTTTTTGGTTGTATTAAATATTTTATGTACTTAATATACAAATGGATGATCTTAGACAATGACTATAATTGTTTTTTTTAGATAGTGATAACTATTATTAGCATCATTTGCTCAGGAGATGAGAAATCAAGACTGTTGAAAGTAAAACAACTGTCTAAAAGTTACTCAACTTTGGAGAAATGCACTAGGGATTTCTCTGCTCTAGATCACTACCACATCATTTTTAATGCTTGTATGAGTGTGTAACTTCTAACTTTCTATCATATAATAGGTTGGTATTTGCCATATATGCTAAGGCCTCTCAAAGATCCTAGAACATAGGCAATCTCCTTTGAGAATTGTATGGAAATTATGCATTTTCAGTTAATACTTTACTTTTGTTAACTGAGGATCAGTTGACATACAAATAGGAGTTGCAAAAGCCAGTAAAATTAATGTGACATACAAGGGTCAAAATAAAGATATCAATATTATTTCTTAAGGAGGAACTCTGTGCAAGTGATTGTGCTAAGAATTTCTATGTATCAAACTCATTTATGACTGACTAATTATATGAGAAAGTATTAATACCTAATTTTCAGCTGAGGAAATTGATGCTCAGAGAAGTAGTGCATCCTTCCCCAAGACCATCAGATATTGGTGGAAAGGAGATTCTAGTCCAGGCCTATCTGATGCCTTAGGCTGTCTCCAACCACTAAGCAAATAGCTTCAATGTATTGCTAGCAGTTAGATAGATAGGCAAACAAACTCATTGGGAGAAAGTACATGCATATCTATGCAGAGGCTAGGGAGAAAGAAAGCAGCCATTTACATTGGGTTGTTACCGTTTCATGATCAGGGTCCATGTCTTCTCATGTCTTTATGTATTGTCATTCAGTAAGGCAGTGGTTCCCAAACTTCGGTGTGTATCAGAATCACCTAGATAACTAATGAAGAACAGAAAAGCCCAGGTTTGTTGAAATAGGATGAGGCCAATGTCCATGTCTTTGTACAAAGTTCTTAAGGTGATGTTGCTATCCACCAAAGTTTAGGAACCACTACAATGAGATAATGAACCACTTATGCCAGTGTCATTAGTTCTGGAAAGCAATGCAGGGCTGCAAGTAAAGTAGTGATACATATCGAACTGTATGTATATTGATGTGGATATAGGTATGTGTGTATGTATATAAACCATCACAATACAACCTTTCTTAAATTGTGCTCTAAGGACACAGGTTCTGGAAGTAGTTAGCAATGTGGTCTGTGGCTAAAATATGTGGCTGATCCATTTGAGAAATGCTTCAGGCCAGATCTTCTTCATGAATATGCCTAGTTCTCAAGAGCACGTAAAAAGCTTCAGTAGTCCTGAAATAAGAATGCAATTTTTAAATTTAATTAGCTAATTTTTATTAACTAGTTAATTTTTATCAACCCACATGCATTTATAAATTTATTATTAACCCAAAGATATTTGAACTTATTTGTGCTGCCTATCCAGTAACATTCCAGGGTCCCAAGTTTGAGAAGCATCAGTATAACATAGTATTATTATTTTTTTCTTTTTTTAAAAATTTCATTGTTGTTGTATTACATCCATCCCTTTTTTGCTCTCCTCTGTCACCCTCCCTACCCACCCATTCCCCCCAAAGTCAATCCCACCTGTTGTCCATGTGTATGGTTAGTATTATAAATTTAAAGATATGTGAAACATTATTTCAGAAAAACCCTTTTTTTGAAAGCTATGTGGTCACTCTTGTTATATGTAGAAATACAAAAATGTAGTGAACTACTGAAATATTAGCAAGTAGGAAGTTTATAATAAAGGGACATGTTAAAATAATAAAAAGAAATATTGTAATGAAATATTTATGTATTTGTGATATGGTGACAGGATGCATAAGATACATGGATAGTGAGATATGTACCTCCCAGGATTTAATGGGATTCATGAGGAGTTCTGTGTATGAAGACATATATGTTAAAAAGCTGTAACGAGGCTAATATGGGAGATGGTTTAATTAGCTGTCTCCCGGAGTGTTCTGTAAGATGGGCATCCTTCGGGGCTGAAATGAGATGGGTGAAAGGAAAAGGGTAATGAGCTGGTCACAAAAAGGAAAGAAATATAATTAGATGCATAAAACAAGGAAGGGAGAGTATATAAATTTTCAAAATATGTAAGATATAATGGAAACTGGGTTTTAATGTAATAAGATGCAGGAATGAAATGACAATGAGATACAAAAATGGAATCTTGTAATGAGATATGTAAGGGCTGTGTAATGAGATGTGCATGTTTAAGGGGTATAATGAGATGCAAGATGAGAAAGGTGTAATGAGATGAGCACATTAAATAATCTAATGAGAGGCATGAAGGAAATGATGTCATGTCACATGAAAACTGAAGAAAGTAATGAGATGTGCGCTTCTAAGGGTGGCAACAAAATGAATAATAGAAACTAAACAGAATGAAGAGATGAAGAAATCAAATCTTATTTACAATGTGAAAAAAACAAAAAGTGATGAAAGGAGGTGTTTCACAAACACCATTTCTAAGACCATTCTCTTCCATATATTTATTTTGACCTGACAGACATTTTTGCTGTTCAACCACATACTTTCTGTGGAAATGTAAAAATACACATTATTCCTGTCCCCAAGGGCCCCTATAGTCATGCATGTATAGAAATATAAGGTAATATATCATAAGTATTAATCAAATATTACAAAAGTTTAGAGATAGGAAGTTATTTTGGCTAATAGCACTGATACAGAGATCTGATTAGGATCCCTGGAGAGATGTGGGAGGGGCATAGGAGGAGTTGCCGAGGCAATAGAAAGCAGTTTACGACGGGATTGGCTGAGAAGCTGATGACGCCGGAGCCAGTGGCTATAAAAGGAGAGCTGGCCCTCTGGCTCATGACCTTTTCTGACTCCTTAGCTGGCTCTGGCTCTGGCTCCAGCTCTTGGGATCTTTTCTTTTGAGGTAGCCTGGATGATGGTGCTGCAGCCACCTGCATTTCCCCACAGGTAGTATTTTGTATGGGAAGGAACTCTGGTCAGCACCTAGGATCTGGCTGGCCTGGCAGAGGGTGGCAGGTTTACTCTTTGTGTGTTATAGAGGGATAAGCTCTGGTCAGAGGCCTGCCATTCTTCCAGAATTGTGTAGCTTTTCTGCATTATACTGTTTTAGCCTGTAAACTAACCCTATAGAAGCAAACAGGAGGAAAGCTAAGAGAACCCAGATATTAGAGTTTAACCTTAATTGAGAGGCTAAAGTGATGGAAACTGTGACTTGATAGGCTTAAGCTTTTGAATAAAGACTGTTTTCCTTTATCATCAGACTTTTGCCTCTGGATTTTTCCTAGAGGGTGGCAGTGGGTAGCTGTACTCCAACTGCTGTTTGGTAACATCACCTCAATCAAATGTTTTTTTTGTGGGTTCTTCAAGTTCTATGATTCTAATGATTATTTCTCCATTTCTTTGATCCTTAGGTTTTCTCCATTACCTATTTTTACATAGATATTGCCTTTTAAAAAAAGTCTGGTTCAATTTATTACATCCTTAAAGTAGCCTATTACAATTTCTCTCCAGCTTAAAAATAAAACAAAAGTGAACTTTTATAATACTCTATACTTTTCTTATTAACTATCATAATAACCTGCATTCCGGTGAGCAAAGGATATTACTTATCTTCCTTACTGTCTTCTCCATGGTCGAGGCTAGATCTGATCCAATTTTATTTTGCCCACTGAAACTAAAACTTCAACAAGGTAGGTGTTTATTGATAATTCTTGAGTGGATTAATGATTAGGTAAGATATATATCTTGATAGACTATTCATGAGAATGCAAATAATATAAATAATAAATGGATTCCTAAGACTGATCCAGGTACATTAGTGTGGGGAAAATGGAGTCAGTCAGGCTCCTTCACCTGGACATCCAGATGGAAATGATTCAGCAAATGCTTATAAATGGAATTGGTCAAGCTCCCTCACCTGGACATCCAGGTGGAAATGATTCAGCAAATATTAAGCACTGTTGGCACGCAGCAAAGCTTTGTTCACACACAGTATACTTGTCTGAGGAGTAAGAGCTTTCCACTTGGTCAGATTGCCCTAGCAGATGAAATAAAGGCATGTCAGATTGCCAAACGCTTCCACCCATCTTTTTCTGTCTACCTGAATCCCGAGGGGACCTGCCTGGTCTCAAAAATTTGCAAAACAATTAGATAGAGATTACCATCAACCCACTTGGAAAGAAGGCTCCCTCACACCGTCAGAATTTTTCAATGTAAAACAAACACTTCCAGTTATTACGAGTTTCCTGAGAAGTTTTGGTTTTTATCACAAAGACAGTGCCCCCTGTAGGACACTGCCTTATTTTTTCACCAGACATTTGTTTGCTTCATTTATAAGTGCTTCAATATTTTCAGGAATTCAAGAGCTATTTTAATCAGCCCTGGAAGGAAATAACAGTGATTCATTACTGAACCCATCAACCTGAGAACTACTGTTTCATATGTCATTCTTGAGTATTCTTCATTACAAGATGGCCTTCACATGAGAACATGCCCAGATAGAACTACATTGATCTAACTTTTTATTTTATTTTGATGTGTCCTATCTTGAGTTCACCTGGGAGGTGGGCCGTGGCAAGAAAATCTTCAATTATTTACAAACTGGATGCAGCTGTGAGGTGCACATTGCCGTAATCCTAATCATTTATACAGGACGGTTCTCCCTGCGGGTCATGCATATGATGAAATAGCATTCATAACTGATCAAAGCCTCAGATCACAATACATGAAGCATTTACTTGTCAGATGGATGAGAAAATCCATCTTTCCTCCTATAGTACATTGACTTTCTGTTTTCTCTCACTGATTTTCTCAGCAAAAACATGCCTGCCAGCTTGGTATTTGTGACTTCGAAGTTTCTCTAAATATCTAGGATATTGATTATTTTCCAAATTGTTTTTCGGATTTCTCTCTAGACTCCTTCTCCTGACCTTTCTGCTAATATTGATGACACTTATCAGATGCTTCTTGAGCCAACATTTTTTTTCCACACAGGCTATTTCTCTCTTGCTCTGGATAGGTTCATTGTTCTGTTCCCACAAACAGGTGGCTTATTTCCTCCCATCACATTGAATAGCAGCTGCAGCATTAGAAGTTCTGTGAGCTATACTTCCCTAATGATCATTTTGCTTTCTGTGTCTAACCTAGATCCATCATCTTATTTCTAACATCCATAGTAATGGTGCCCCCTGAATACTTATCTCTGCACTTTCTGTAAATAGAATGTGCAGAGAAAACTTTGAAATTGTTGGGCTAAGGGTTATCTCCACTAATAGTATAGATGATATCCATCACCTCACTTGCAAACCACCATTGTGCCTGAGCAATCCTTACCTGTCCTGCAATCTCTCAATCCATAGTTTGTGGGTTTGAGAGGTCAATTTTATTCTAGACGCAGACAGGGCACATTTGATTCTCAGGCTCCTGACACACCCGGACCGTTAGGTGCTTATTCTCCAATCAGAGCAGTTGTTATGGAGCACTGGTCCATCCTTTAAAGAAAACAGCAAGTTGAGCTTCCTGAGTATTGAATTTTGAACTTTGGCCTTTATGTTAATGACAGAATTTCTGCCAAATTTTCAATATGCTATCCTTACTTTTACTCCAGTTTTAATGACTGGTTTCTTATCATAATATGTGCAAAAGCTCATTTCTTTCTTTCTTTTTTTTTTCTTAAAGATTTTATTTACTTATTTTTAGAAAGAGAGGAAAGGGAGAAAGAAAGGGAGAGAATCATCAATGTGTGGTTGCCTCTCACATGCCCTCAACTGGAGACCTGGATCACAACCCAGGCATGTGCCCTGACTGGTAATCAAACCTGTGACCCTTTGATTCATAGGCCAGTGCTCAATCCACTGAGCCACATCAGCCAGGGCTTAAAAGCTCAATTTTTAATAAGTTGATTAGTATTTCAGTTCCTCTAGGAATGGAACTTCGATATTGTATCCTTAGAATTAGCTGAAAACATTTCTCAATGCTAACTGCCATATGTTTTAAAACCCACAGTGATGGGCCCTGACTGGTGGCTTAGTGGATAGGAGCTGGCCTGCCAACCCAAAAGTTGCTGGTTCGATTTCTAGCCAGGGCACATAACCAGGTTGCAAGCCAGGTCTCCAGCCAGATCTGTAGTTAGAAGCAGGTGAACGGCAACCATACATTGATGTTTCTCTCCCTCTCTGCCTCTTTCCCTTTCCCTGTCACTGGAAATAATAAATAAAATCTTTAAAAACAAACAAACAAGCAAACAAAATACCCACAGTGTTATGTGCTCCTGTACCAACCCTTTGATAATCTTAACTTGTTCTTTCTGGATAGTTAAAAAAAAAGACATAAAATTTATTACAAAATTATAGTTGAAGAAAGCCATTGTTGAAGCTTGAATTAATGGTTTGAGAAATCAGGTGATAACTTAGAACAAAAGAGCAAAGAAATATAAAGCTAGTGGGGGAAATAAGGTATTTAGAAAAGAGATACAGACAAATTAATACATTAATAAGAGGAATACCAGAAGGGAAAGAATAAGGAAGAGATGAAGGGAAGTAAATAATTAAACAATTAGAAGATTTTCCTGTTTGTAAATAGAGAATATATCACCAATGTAACAGATAATCTGATAAAAATACTCAAGAAAATATTCTTTTTTAAAAGTATATTTTATTGATTATGCTGTTACAGTTGTCCCAATTTATATTTCCTTTGCCCCCCTCCACCCAGGACCCCACTTCCCTCTTGCAATCCCACCCCTCCTTAGTTCATGTCCATGGATTGACCTTATGTTCCTTGATTTCACCCTTTCCTATATTATTATTAACACCCCTCTATCTTATACTCACTAGTTATGTTTCTTAATCCCTGCACCATTTCCCCATTTCTCTCCCTTCCCTCTCCCAGTGATAGCCCTCCCAATGACCCTCATACCTATGATTCTGATCCTATGCTGGCTGTTTGCTTAGTTTTTATTTTATTTTATTTTATTTTATTTTTTTAAGGTTCTGTTGATAGTTATGAGTTTGTTGTCATTTTAATGTTCATAATTTTGAGCCTCTTTTTCTTAAATAAGCCCATTTAACATTTCATGTAATAATGGCTTGGTGATGTACTCCTTCAGTTTGACCTTGTCTGAGAAGCACTTTATCGGCCCTTCCTTTTGAAATTAAAGCTTTGCTGGATAGAATAATCTTGGTTGTAGGCCCTTGCATTTCATCACTTTGAATACTTATTACCACTCCCTTCTTGCCTGCAAAGTTTCTTTTGAGAAATCAGCTCATAGTCTTATAGGAATCCCTTTGTAGGTAACTCCCTTCTTTTCTCTTGCTGCCTTTAAGATTCTCTATTTATCTTGAATATTTGGCATTATTTTTTTCACATAAATTTTCAATTTCTTACTCTTTCTCTTCTCTGGCACCCCTATGGTTTGGATGTTGGCACATTTAAAGTTGTCCCAGAGGTTCCTAGGCCTTTCCTCATTTTTTTCAATTCTTGTTTCTTCATTCTGTGCTATTTCTTCCTTATGTTCTAAACCATTGATTTGAACCCCAGTTTCCTTTCCTTCATCATTGTTTTTTTGTGGATTTTCCTTCATTTCACTTAGCATAGCTTTTACTTCTTCCCTTCTGCATTTTCTATACTCAAGCATATTTGTCAAGTCTGTGAGCATCTTTATCACCAGCATTTTAAACTGTGCATCTGTTAGGTTGGCTATCTCCGTGTGGCTTAGTTCTCATATTGGAAGCTGATCTGTTCTCTTTTTTGTGCCATAGTTCTCTGTCTCTTCAACTTGATAGGGTCCTGTGTTTGCTTCTATGTCTTAGGTAGAGCTGTTGCACCTGTCTAGATGAATATTTCTTCTTTATACCTTTGCTGGACTTCTGTGCAGCTCATTTTTTCTGAAATTTCTGGTTGTCTCTAGTTTTGAGGTAGTTGTATTACTTCTTAGTTGTAGAGGGAGATGCAGCATGTCTACCTATACCTACATTTTGGCCAGCTGCCCAAAACTATTCTAAATAAAAACACATTACTTATAGTCCTCAAGATTGGAAAAGATGTAGTATAAAGTATAGGAAAAGATGAATAAAGACATATAGGATACATTCTCTGTTTCTGTCTCTGTATCTTTCCAAATGAATAATAGTAAGTGATGGAATATATCTAAGTCATACTGCAAAAGAATAGCCTTGAACTAAATATACAAAACTATCTTAGCATGACCTAGGACACTGGAGGAAGTGAGTAGAAAAATAAAAGTATTTTAAAAGTCTCATTGTATAGGCATAAATATGGAAAACTGGAGGAAAATAATGCCTCTTAGTGAGAAGAAATATAATAATTGAATCGTTTATATATTATTAATAACAGAAAATATGTATTTGAATATGAAAATGTGGAAAAAAGATAAACACTAGTAAAAAAATATATGGGGCTCACACATTGTAAAGGGTAAAGAGGAATAAATTACAATTTGAAAAATTAGTCAGAAAAAGAAAGAAAAAATAAGGCAAGATTAAAATAAAATCTACCTGTGGACATACAAAATGTGAGGGACCTAATGGAACTCATAGAAACAGGGGTTCAGTATGAATGTTAAACAGTCAAATCTAAGAATAAAAAGACTAAGATAAAGAGCAGATTTTGTGATTCCTAGAGCTATAATTTATAATGAGGTGACCGCATGAACATATGTTCAGGTATGTGTCCTTGAAGGGGACTTGTTAATAATAAGACACCTTTATCACTCTCACCATTTAGGAAATTCCAAATGTTTTATGAACTCTGTGCCAAGGAGTGGGGTGAAGGCCAAATATATATTTCTTATGATAAGTTATGATATTACAAAAGGCAACTGGGTCTTCTGTGAATCACCTATTTGCAGGAAGCTGAAACCATCCTGACAGTTTTGTCATTTCTGCAATGTCTTGATTTCCAAAAATGTGTGGTGATTTTCTTTGACCTTTGATATGTCAGTTTTTCTAATTGTTTTGGAAGATTTCTTGCTGCTTGGAATCCCTAGAAAATATCAAGAAGAGTAACTTTTTTTTCCTAATTGATTTAATGAGAGGGACTTTAGTAATTTTTCTTCCCTGAAATTCATGATTTATAATTCACACAAATGTACATGTAATTGCAAATAATTATTTGACAATATACACTTTTTTCAAGCACACCATTTATGAAAATTGAACATATTCTAAGCCTGGAAGTAACTCTTAAAAATATCCAAGTGAATACCATATATCAGCTCTCAGACCACAATGCAAGTAGATTAGAAACTGATAATAATAAATATTTGAAAATGTTTATAATTATGTAAAATCTCTTTCCAAATAAATAATGGGTCTAAGAAAAATCATAATGGAAATTAGAAAGTAATGAGTCATTATAAATAAACTGTATATTAAACTACGTAGGATGAAAGGTAAAGTGTTCCTATGTTGGAGATTGTTAAGAGGACCTTCTGGCTGTAGTTCCTAGGAGGACACACAGGGCTCAGCATATAGCTGTACTCATAGCTATTGTTGATTACAGCAACATGGTACTGAGCACAAGGAGCAAAATGAAGAAATTCAGGGGGCAAAATTTTAGGGAAACCAAGAGCAAGTTTCCAAAAGTTCTTTCTCAGTGGAATAACACAGAAAGTGCTTAATCCAGTTAGCAACTTTTGACAACACATATGAAATGTTGCCAGTAAGAATCTTAGAGACCTAATGATCAGAGTTTTTATTGGGGTTTGGTCACATGGCCGTTCCTCACTAAGCAAGTACCCAAATTCCAGTCTCTCATAATGAGAGCTGGTGATCAGAATAAACTGTATTGTTTGAATAGTTTAAGTACAGTGATTCACTCTTATCAACGAGGGAACATTTTTAAAAATCCAGGATACCAGTCAAGATCCAACCTTATAAGAAGGCCCTTCAGAGGACAGAAGTGAGACTAGCTATGATATCTCATGTCTGCAGTTGCCTAAAGGAAAAATGCATTACCTTAATTGCTTTCATGAAAAGAAAGGTCATACAAAAGAAATTAGACTAATGGTAGAATTTCCCTTAAAAATACATGAAATGAAACAATGAAAATATAAAGATTAATAAAATAGACAGCAAAACTATAATAGAATAAATTAAGCTTAAATATGATTCCATGAAAGAAGATAAAAATTAACAGCAAAGACTAAAAAGTGGGGGTGAGAAAAAGGAATGAAAATGGAAGTGTTATTATATACAGGATATTTAAATAGTAATGAAACTATAAATAATTTTATATGAGTAAATTGTTGTGATCAACAAAGCTTCTTGACCTTCCAGTCAATAGATTTGTGTTTGTGGTTCTGTATTCCAGAATGGCTCTTTGGTGATTTGACCAATAGAATGTGGAGAGTGATAGTGTGCTCCTTTTCTGGACTCAGACTTTAGGAGACTGACAGCTTCCATTTCCTGTTTTATGAAACACTCATGCCTGCAGCCAATCCATCTTGTTTTATTAAATCCAAGCAATTTGGTGGAAATACCTACATGGAGTCCAACTGCCCAGCTCAGGTCCCAGCAGAGGCAGAGGGAGCTTATGAGACATGTGAGTGAGCCATCTGGGAAGTGGGCCATCCAGCTTCAGTTAGCCTTCCTTGCTAATGCCATGTGGAATAGGAACAAGTCCCACAAATAAACCCTACCCAAATTGTAGATTAGTGAACACAATAAATTATTGCGTTATTTTAATCTACTGGATTTTAGGATGGTTTATTACACAACAGTTATGGAAGAGAACAGAACTTAATGACATTGACAACCCCATAGGAAAAGACAGTATTTTGAAATTTACTCAAGATAAAGTAATAAGCCAGAATAGTCCCAATGTTATTGGAGAAATCAAATAATAAGTTAAAATTTTACCATAAAAATACAAATGAAATCCAGATATTTATACAGGTGTCTCTACTAAATAATGGACAAATTATTTCAATTTTATGCAAATACTTGCAGAGAATAGAAAAAGAGATATTTTGCTACCAATTTTTAGACCAATATAACTTTGATACTAAGCCAAACATAGTAAGAAAAGAACAAAAATCTAGACCAATGTAACTCATGATCATAGATCTAATGATAGTTCCAAGAAAATACTCACAAACTAACTATAAGGGAACAAAATTTGCCATCACAAAATGTGTCTCTTTGTCATGAGTATAAATTAAGGCTTATTATTTTTAAGAAACAAAAGATTTATTTTTGTTTTTGTTTTTTTCAGGAGGTTTTTCTTTTTACTCCCCCCTTATCTGCCTAAAAGAATTTAGATGAAAAGCCTATTTTTGAAATAGAGCTATCACCAGAGAGATCCATAAAGCATATGGGCTAGTGCGGGTGGAGGCTCCACAAAGCCTAGAGATGAGAGTCCACTCCATGTCCCATGGCCTCTGCATGGCACAGCAAACATTTCTTTATTAGTCATGTGGTTTTCAATCTCCATGTGAATTGCCTTCTTCCCCTTTAAAGTCTCAAACCACTACTACCTTCTTCTCCTTAGTTCAAGATGGCATATAAGCTTTAACTACCCATATTCTTGTGGAACTCCCATGCAGATGAAATTATATTGGATTTTCCCTTGCTAACCTGTGACATGTCAGTTCTATTCTTAGACCAGGCAGAAGAACCTTACAAGGGTTGAGGAAAATTTCTTCTTCTTTGGCATAACTAACAAAGTATGTTAAAATCTTAGGAAACCATGACCAAGTTTCACTTATCATAGAAATGGAAGAACGGTTTAGAAAAGAAAATCTAGAAATATCATTCACCACATTTATATTATAGTGGAAATGCAGACTCAAAACAAAAACAAAAATTCTAGAAATTATTCAGCATCCACTAAAAACAAAACAAAGTAAAATACCAACAACAACAAAGTTCCAGAAAGCCATGTAGGATTTCTTTAACTTGAGACAGGACATTTAAAAAATATCTAGCCCTGGCTGGTAGCTCAGTGGATTGGCACTGGCCTTTGAACCTAAAGGTCGCTGGTTTGATTCCAGTCAGGGCACATAATCAAGTTGCAAACCAGGTCTCTAGCCAGGTTCATAGCTGGAGGCAGGTGAAAGACAACCATACATTGATGGTTCTCCTTTTCTTCCTCCCTCTCTGCTCTTCTCTCTAAAAATAATGAATAAAATATTTTTTTTAATTTAAAAATGAATAAAAAACATCTAAATAATTTTATAATTTCATTTTTAATATTTTAAAACTTTATTACCTATGTAATTAGTGTATTTGGAATAAAACTTTAGGTTTTTCCAAGTGATTACCATTTATGGATATCATTTACAAATAATGTGATGTTCTGTCATCATTTGTGTAGTCTTTTTATGATTTGCATATTTTTCTGGCATTTTCTAAAATTTTAAACTTATTTAACAGTTTGTTTTAATATGTGTTGTAACAGAACCCTTTGTCGGGGGTCCTCAGTTTTAATGCGCTCGATTTGCCCACCACCAGGAATGACTCTTAATAACAGAGTTTGGTGAAAAGGAAAGGTATTTTGTTTATTTGGGGATATACATATTTATATTAAAGGTACCATTATGCCATTAAATCCCACTCCCTTTAAAAAGTCAAAATATACAGTCCTGCCTGATTAGGCTAGCTGTAAAACAGACAAGCAAAAGATACCATCTTTCAGAAACACAACAACAGTTCATAGCTTAGCATTCCAGTTATAAATTCAAAGTTCTGGGAAGCTGCTGTACCCAATTAGGGGAGAACCTTGTACACACTCCCCAACTCCTACACCACAGGTAATTCCCTATTTCTGTGCAAGCTGCATGTCTCCCTTCCCCGCTCTGCTTTCCCTTTCTTAAACCAGGTGAGCTCTCAGGCTGCATGTCTATCTGCGAGTCCAACCCAGAGAGGGAAGGAGTCCCTGTCTGCATGTCCATCCTGGGGAGCCCTGGAGATTGAGGGCTGCCCCCTATTTTAAATCCCCTTTGACATAATGTGTACAGTAAACAGTTTTGACCACTGACAGAATTTTGCATAGTTCTGTAGCCTTTTCATCATTATCCTCTAAGTAAGACCCCTCCCATTTTCTTGGCATGAAACTTTGAATTTATAACTGGAATGCTAAGCTATGAATTGTGTTTCTTTTGCCTGTCTGTTTTAAAGCTAGCCTAATTGGGCAGGACTGTATATTTTGGGTGTTTTTAAAAGGAGTGGGATTTAATGGCACAATTGCACCTTCAATATAAATCTGTATACCCCTCAAATAAACAAAATACCTTTCCTTTTCACCAAACTCTGTTATTAAGAGTCATTCCTGGAGGCAGGCAAATTGAGCTCATTAAAACTGATGACCTCTCCTTTCCTCAAGGGTCCTGTTACAGTGTTAGTAGATGTACTTGCAAAATTATTTTTATTTTTAAAAGAAATTTTCTTATAAATTGTAGAGCATGATTGCTCAGTTTAACAAAACAAAACAATTTTTATTTTTCTGGGGGTCACAATAAATTCATAGACTAAATTGGGAAAAGATGATATTGAGTCTTTTGTGATGTTGAGTCTTCCTATAAAAAGTTGTTTTATTTTTTATATTCCTCAGAAGCAATATATGCTTTTCTTTGTATAGACCATGCCCATTTTGGGGGCCAAATGCTCTGATATTATTTAACCTTGATTTTCAATTTTCTTTATTCAATCTACTTAGTGGGAGAGGAAAAGGTCTGTCTATTCTCTACAAATATATACTTAATAGAATAAACAGAAGATTTGCACAGGTCAGTACTCCTCTCTCATTAAACCTATATAGAGTCATCAAATTTGAATTATTTTTCTATTTTTCTTTTTTGACTGTCATTATAGATGAATGGCTTTTTCAAGTACAACCTTTTTCAGTTAACCAGAATTTGTTTTCCTTTTGATTCTCACATTCTAATTGGCCAGTTACTAACCCCTCTCAATGTTTTTGCTTTTAGCACTACCTTGGCACTTTAAAAAGCTGCAAAGATAAATGTTGAATGATCTCTCTTATATGTAAAATCTGGAAAAAAAACCCAAACCAACAACCCACAAACAACGCAAACTCTTAGAGACAGAACAGATTGAAGGTTGCAAGAGGCAGGGAGTGAGGCTGGAAAAAATGGGTGAAATTTTGTTTAGTTTAAGTAAATTGAATAAAGATGTAAAATTTTAAATTCTATAAAAGCATTTTTAGAATTTTTTAGCAACAACATTTTTCAGGCTCATATTGAGTTTTTTCCTGCCCCAAACAATAAGTTTGCTTCTAATGAAAACTATATAAAAGATCAAAATCCAACTGCCAGAGGAACAAAGCAGACTGGCCCACATAGATGCTTGGTAAGTAATACGACTTTCCCTGGTAGACCACTTAGTGGTAAACAATAAACTATCTTTTTTTAAAGTTTGGGTTTTGGTTTTTAAAAAAATGTCTGTAATGGTACTTAGAGTTTAACTCCAGCATTGCAACATTGCTAAATCCTTTTACACTCAATTCTAACATAATAATACATTTATATTCCTCATAACATTTCTATTTGTAGCTTTAGTTCCTCATTCAAGTTGCAATTATGCTGTCTTCCATGATGCTGTCCATGAAGACTTTGCATTGCATTGCCCACAATGAGACAATAAAATTAATTTCAATAACTACTATGAAAAAGAGAGATATAATCATCTTTTATTCTACTGATATGATTAGATATTTTAAAGATTCAATACTCTAGTAAGGAGAACAAGTAGGTTTAATATGGGAATTCAATAAGGTTAAATATTATTAACCTTAGCAGAAATTATTAGCTTTATCTTCATTGGCAATAACAAGCCAGAAATAGAATTGGGGAAGTAATCTATTTCTAATAGAGACAAACTATATGATAAAGGACGCACTTCAAGAAAATTGTAAAATTATATTACAGGACATAAAAAGATCTAAATAAAATGGAAAGACATGTAATGTAATTATAACTGCAACTTAATTTTGTTTTTTTAAACTTTGAATTATATATGCTATTAAACTTTCTATGAAAAGAACATCTCTGAGCAGGGCTAAAGATACATAAAGATAAATAAGTATGGGTTCCCATTGTTACATGTAGTGATCACACTACATCACTCATATTTTGTTGCCATGATCATGCATAACAAACAACTTAAACCTCTGTATACCACAGCAAGCATTTCTTCTGTGTCTGCATTTTGGCTGGGAGGGCTTTTTCTGATAGTTGTATTGAGCTTGAATTTCGGTTTCTGGATGGTTTCAGATCTGTCTTCACGTGCTTCTTGGATCATGTGGGGCATGTTCTTCTTAAGGTGATTAACAGGAGGGCAAAGTCTTGGCTGGAAACTAGCACACTGTCACTTATGCCTTCCTTCTGTTGGTCAGAATGAGTCACATGGCCAGACCCATCAATGGGATGTGGAAAATATGCTCTCTCCACTCCTGTACATTGCAAGGTCACATGGCAAGACAAAGTGAAGACCTGAACACAAATGTCTAACTGCCTCCAATCAAAATTATAAAAACAGGATAGTATTAGCTTAGCCTTCTAGTAATCATGCAAATTTAATAATTACAAAACAATCAATTTGGTAGGAAGAAAATTATTCAATTTATAAATGGCACTTGCTCAAGTGGCTAAACACCTGAAAAGAAACACATTTGAACCCCTTTCACTCTATATTAAAAGAAATTGCAGCATTATAATTATATAAAACATTTAAAAATAAAGATGATAATATTTCAAGAAACTTAGGGGGTTTGAGATAGAACTTTTTAAATAAAAAGGTAATCCTGAAATTTTAAAAGAAAATATAGCCATAGTTAGCTATGCAAAATTTAAATATTTCTGTGTAGCAAAGCAAATCCATGAAATAAACTTTCTTTTGAGAAAATATTTTCAAAGTATTTGGCAGTATACATAATCTAGGATGGCCATCTATAATATAGAAAAAGTTCTTAATATTAATAATGGAGAAATAAAGCACCCAGTAGGAAAACAAGCAAGTCATAAACAGCCATTTCAGAGAAGAGCAAATCCAAATCACAAAAACATACATTAAAATAAATTTAACCCCTTCTAAACCCAGTTTTCAGGGAAATCAAACGAAAGTAATATTGAGAACTTATTTTACACCCATCATATTGACAAAGATTACAAAAAAATGTTAACTCCTTTTGCTGGTGAGGAACATAGGAAAAACAATTTAGATATTAATTATGGAAATATGCAATATTGCAGGCTCTTGTGGAAATCAACTGTGCTAGTTATTGAAATGAAAAACAGATCTTTCAACCAAAATTACTATACAATGGGACTGTATCCCACATAAATAAAGGCATATGCATAAAGATACATGTAAGTTGATATTTCTGTGGGGGGCATTATTTATAGAAGTAAAACTTAGAAATCAGATAAAAGCCTTTAGTTAGAAGCTTATACAAAACATAGTATGTTTTTACAATGTTATTTTCATGGTACAATTTTACAGCATTATTTTTATACTGGAGGGGAAGCAAGCAAACACTGTGGGAATGAGGGGACTGTGATTGAGAGGCAATGATTTCATAGTATTCAGGAGATATAAGAGGTCTTGTTTGGATATTTATTGAAACATATGAAAATAATCACCAATAGTGACAGAGAAATTTATTCTAAAATCACACACCTGACTTGGAGAGAACTCAGAGCTCCATATGGTTCTAACCCGGATAGTGCAGGCTTGGTCCCTATTTCTAGGTGGGGATTGTGTGTTCATGTTGGGGATTGTAGGCTGCTGCAGATATTAGGAAGCTGGAATTAATGTGTAGTCATGACTGAACAGCTCAACCAACTTCTCTGGAATTCATATTCTTTTTTTAAAAGTTGTATTTTTTTTTCTGTTATCATTGGATTTCACATTCTTATTCTCCCTAAAAGTAGCCATAGGAAAATCATAGGATTTTAAAGATGAGTTCAACTACTTGGTTTTACTGAGGAAGCAACTGAAGTTCACACATTAAGTAATTTATTTATATTCACCTTCATAGTGGCAGGTTCAGGAGTAATGTTCTTATCTCTCTGTATCTTGATTTGATATTTATGTTTCTCTGACCAATTTGTCAGCATTCTTTACTTTTCCTTTATTGAATCTCATTTCTTTCCCAGTATTAATTACCTCCTCTTTCGAAGTAGCTATAATGGTTATAATTTATTGAGTAGCCCTTATGTGCTAGATTCTTTGCATACATTGTCACGAATCCTTACAACAATACTACATTTGGTAATACTATAGCCATTTTTTCCCCATTGGTGAAACAGCCATGAAAAGACAAACAATTTTTCCCAAAATCTCACAGCTAGGAAATGGTGCAGAGGGGATCTGAACTGATTACAAAGCCTGAGTTTTCTCTTTTTACTACACTGCATTCACTTCACCCCACTGATTTAGTTGTTTTCTCTTTGGGTTGGTACTGCCTCTGTCTTTTTTCTAAAACAATAGTTCTCAGTCCATGTGACTATGAGGAATATTTTCTAACATTAAAAATTTTCTCAGACCAATATTTGATGGTAGGTACACTAGTATGTATATTAGTATTTACAATTGCTGAGAAAAATACATAATAAAAATAGACTTCTATGAATTCAAACATTTTAAAAATAATTTATATTTTATTAATCTTATCGTACCTACAGATATTTTCAGAGTAGTGATATATGTAAGCATATTATCTTATCATTTGAAAGCACCTGGAATACATATGGATCTAAATGAATATTCCTAAAGATAGTTCAGGGATTCCCTGGAGATTCTCGATTCTAAGGTGGGAAGTCATTGCTCTGTATGATTTCAGCATCTGTTTTTTCTGCACGCTTGTTATTACCCTCCAGTTTGCACAGGCTAGCTCTTATCTAGCCTGGCCTCTGACTTCCCAATTAGCTCAGTTCCCAACTTCCTTTTGCTTTCATTGCACATCAGTGACCTGATAACATCGTAGTGATCTGCTCACAATGATAAAAAAATGATATTAGATCCAGCATCTTGCTCATAAGTACTTCTTGGTTCTAGAACAACCAGTCAGCACAGACCCTTCTTTCTTCTCCACCTTCCAGCTTTGGGGCTATACAAACTTTTCCCACCTACATAACCTCTTGACAATTTATTTCAAAAAAGTGTCATTTTTCTGTATCACTAGCCCCTGACTTATGGGTCATTTTTCTGTATCACTAGCCCCTGATTTATTTACCTGGCCCATGCTGTCTCTCTACCCTATCCAGCTAAATTCTAATGTAATTGGGCCTTTTGATGGAACAATATAACCTACTATCTACATCAATGTCTATTCTTGGTGTAATCTGGGCTTTAGACAGGCAGAAAGTGGTAAGGAATTCTTACCTAGAGTTTGTTAAGCTTTGGTGTGAGCCATGCTTCTTGTTTGCTTGACCCGTAATTCTACTTCAATTGATAACTTCCTGGCTCTTGTTTAGTTGATTTTTCTATAATGTGTAGACTTCTTCTGAGTAACAGACCATTCCCTTATGGGCATATTAATATAAAAAGGCTACATGTTAAAACTCCTGAACCAAGTTCCCATCACCTTTTCCACATATGCTGTCACATGGCTGTGTGGTCCAATTTACAAGATAGAATTATGCTCTGTTCCATTATGATTAGGTCCCAGAAGCCACCCTATTGTACCTTTTCTCTAACTACTTGATACACATACACCCACACACACACAGACACACTTTAGTCATCTTACTTTTTCTTTGCTCATTTCCTTCAGGTGTTAGATTATAGGTTTTTAACATTTATTCAATTATGAGGAAAGTTGTGCTGCTTCATCTTATACACTTTTATTCTACTTGTTTAAACTATGAATGCCATAGGCCATAATTGTAGAAAACTATGCCTAGTATCTAAATATGAGGGGGCAACTCTGTAAAGCAACAGTAGTCAACAATGGGTGAGGGTAGGATTTTTCCTACCCATAATCCATGTAGGACAGACTGGGTCAAAAAAGAAAGGCAAATTTGTACAAGAAATAAACGTCCAGGTTGTCAAATCCAGGAAGGTCAGACAAAATGAATGAAACTGAGATATAAAGTCAGAGACTAAAAGGAAGCCAAGATAATGTACTAATGTGATCAATAACTAAATCAACTTCTGTAGGAGGACTCTTTCAGAGCCTAAGTAGTGCAAAGGTATAGTAGCCCCAATGGTCATGGATGGATGTGTATGCATAGTAGTTAAAAAGTGAATTAGGATGCCAAACTTGCCTGCTGAGATCATTGGCTCCGCATACTAATACCTATTTACCATTTTGGCAGGCATGTCCAATGCCAAGCACTATATCCTGCCTTTCTATGAGTATATTGCTTTGGTTTGCCTGCAAATGCTTAATATACTTCCAAATATTTTGACCACAACCCATGGTAAGCAATGTATTTTCTACCCCTTACAATATCTCTTTGTGTGTGTGTATTTCTATACAATAAAAATAAGTCCCCCCCCCAAAAAATAACTTTCTATAATTATTTCATATACTTATTTTTTTCTTTTTAGAAATTTTGATTGTACTATAATAAATTATTTTGTTATGCACTAACAGGAAACAACCTATAGCATATAAAACACTCAGGTAGACATGATCCAGGAAAAAACTAATTTATAAGCTGGATTTAATTAAAATTAAAAACTTCTACAAAAGAAATATCAAGAGAATTGGAGGGTAGCTACAGACTGGGAGAAAGTGTTTGCAAAAGACACATTTGATAAAAGACTACTATGCAAAACATACAAAAACTCATATAACTCAACAATAAGAAAATAAATAACCCAATTAAAAATGAGCCAAAGACTTCAGCAGACACCTCACCAAATTTATGCAGATGGAAAATAAGCACATGGAAACAGGCTCAACATCATACATCATCAGAAAAATGCAAATTAAAGTGGGAGACCACTATATGAGGTCTGTCTAGAAGGTGTCTAGCCATGTAATGTGAAAAATAGAAATATTTCTTGAAGAAGATACAAGATACAAGAAGCATTGCATATAGGACAATGATGCCTCAGTCCCCTTCAAAGTAGGCACCTTGAGACTTCACACAGTTCTCCCAACTGCCATCAGCTTCCCCGTCATATTTTCCTGAATCTCATTGACAATCTGAAATCTCTTTCAAAGGTAATTTGGTGGTGGTGGTGGTGGTGGGGAACTAGAAGTCACATGGCACCAAATCTGGGCTGTAGGGTAGCTGAATCATCTAGGTGATGTGATGTTTTGCCATGAAAAACTCT
The DNA here is from genome assembly GCA_004026585.1 of Noctilio leporinus. Taxonomy (NCBI): domain Eukaryota; kingdom Metazoa; phylum Chordata; class Mammalia; order Chiroptera; family Noctilionidae; genus Noctilio; species Noctilio leporinus. Next base: position 16,595 of record PVIW01003512.1, on the reverse strand, counting down.
GCATAAGACTTGATGCATGAGCAGGTGCATTGTTGGGATGAAACTGCCAATCACTAGCTCCCAGAGCTGCAGCCTTCTGAGTCATCCCAATAGTTTTCACAGAGGAATGTTCAAGTTTCATGCAAAATATGATGCAGACTCAATGCTTTACTTGCTCTGTTTTTTTAATGTGACTGCCACACAGTACACATGCTCACTTAACGGTATCTATTGTCCCCACTGACTAGTACAATGAAGTTGTTATTGTCCATACATGGGCATTCCAGCCCACTTTCCTTGGCTGCCAGGTTACATGGATGTTGCACAAACAGTTCTTGTTAGATTAACAATGTAATGGTTGGACATTTTCCAGACAGACCTCATACATCTATTAGAATGTCTAAAATCTGGAAACTGTGGAGGCTATGGAGGTATGGGAAATCCCTGTACTTTCCTGTCTGTTTTATTATAAACCTAAGACTGTTCTAAAAAATAGTCTTTAGAAAACTTAACATTGCCTAGGTTCTGATATTAGTAGCTAAAAATATAATGCTGAGGAACCACATGGATATGAAAACAAAAACACCTGAGTGATCCTAATATACAGTGTTAAAACCCTGCATATATAGGATTAAAAACACAGTGAAATGTGTTTATTTTGAAATACAACTAAATCAAATTTTTAAAAATTGGTGTATAACTTTAGGAACTAAAGGAAATATGTTTTTACAGATGAAAACTGTTTTGTTTTTTTTTTCTTACAGTTTTCTTACAAACATCACTTCTAGAGCATCTTTCTTTTATGTGATGATTTCTTTTATGGCTCAGATCTGAAACCTGTATTTTCTTTAGTTACTTATGCTTTCAAATTTAAGATGGATGCTTTATTTATTCAGCTTGCAATGACTTTAAATAGTCTGAATAATATGTGCTCATTTCTAAGCTACTACTACAAGTATTTAGAATTATAATTTTAACTTGTAAATTATCAACTTCAAAACTACTTACTCTTGCTGCTTTAGGTGTTTTAGGGAAATTATACAAGCCTGCCACAATTACTCTAGAGTGTCTTCCCTCCTTTAAATCCCATTGACAATCTCTTTTATAAGTGAAGAAATGACATGAGCATTAATGAAGAACAATTTAACATATGGTTGAATATTTGCTTAAGGAGTGTTAATGGATGGGGTTATCAATTTAAAGAAAGTTTTTTATTTCATTGGAAGGATTTGTAGTTAATCCTAGTCAGTGTAACTTAGTCCTAGTTAATTTATTATTTGAAGATATACATAGGTGATATGTTACTCAGAGTATTAGTTGAGACAAAACTGGCAATAACTTCCAGTGGTTTGACTGACATATTTCATAGTCTTAACATTGGACTTAAAGCTTAATAGTGATAAATATAAAGTCCTATATTCAGGTTTAGCCAATTAAAAGACTGAATAGAGCCCTGGCTGGTGTGGATTGGTGTCGGCTTGCGAACCCAAAGGTTGCTGGTTCGATTCCCCAGCCAGGGCATGTAACCAGGTTGCAAGCCAGGTCTCCAGCCAGGTCCTTAGCTGGAGGCAGGTGAAAAGCAACCGTACATTGATGCTTCTCTGCCTATCTCCCTCCCTGCCCTTCTCTCTGAAAATAATGAATAAAATCTTTAAAAAAAAAAAAAAAAAGCCTGAATAGAGAATTTTATTTCCACCGGTAATTTTCACGGGTAGTAGCAAGGTATAATTTCTCTTAAACCAATTAGGAAAAGAAAAACCAACATATTTATAAAATTCATAGTTTCACAGGCATAGGAGAGCATTAGAAGAAAAGCACATGAACTAAAATTCTATAGATGGAGGAGTTTTCCGGGGTGAATTTTGTTCATGAGATATCTTCTTCTATGGGGGAATTTGCCATGCCTGAATAGGCTGGGGAGAAGGATCCAGCTAAGGGAAGAGAGGCTGGCAGAATTTTTGATGGCCACATGAGCCAGTATGGAAGATTAGAATCTAAAGGGATCCCAAACATCTGGCATGTTTTCTCCACAGGATATTTGACTGAGAGAATAGTATGTGGACCTCCAGGGGCTGAACTAGAAAGTAAGAGAGTAAAATCCCCTGTAGTTTCATGGTGCTTTGAAGAGAGAGTCCCAGTAAAGGGAAAAGCCTGTAACATGCAGATGACAAATCTCCTGGAGACACTTGAAACTAGAGGTGGAATAACTAAGTTCAATTCATGATATGATGGTTGGGATCAGCTTACTAACCCATCTGGTGAACACAGAAAAAGATAAACCCTTCATTGGAGAAAATCATATCTATGTTAGACTTTGTTTATTTTATATGTAATACATAATACAAAATTTAAAAGGCATATCAAGAGATAAAAAATGTGTCCAATTATTAAAGAAAAAATCAATAGAAACATATATATATATATATATATATATACATATATATATATATTTAGAAATTGAGTTGACGGACTGTAAAATTACTATAAATAGTTAAAGAAATAAAAAAAATTGACAAGGAGGAAAAAAAGAGAGTTTTATTAAAATTGGAAAGTATAAAAAGACTAAATATTCTGGAATTAAAATATGTGAGATTTTAAATGAATTTTGGCATAAGCTTGAATAAATAAAAGACATGATTAAGGGCCCTTGAATAAACTATTCAAACTGAAATATAAAAAACAACTAAAAAGAAAGAACAAATAAAGCATAAGGGACACCATGGGTATGTACAACTAGGGTATCAGAAAAAGATGAGAGAGAGAGGGGGCAGAAACAATATTTGAAACAATAATGGCTAAGAATTTTTAAAAACAGGTAAAATACATCTCCCCATAACTTGAAGATTCACAGTGAACAGAACAACAAACAAAATACATACTAAGAACACTGCTCATTACAGATTGTGGCAAATGGATGTGTGGTTCATGTTATATTGGCCAGAAGTCATTAGATATAACCATACATAACTGCAAGGGTTTGAAAAGAAATGAAAGGAAAACAGCTTAATGGTAATAGCAGTGAACATCAACATGTCTACACATGTATTTCCACACTTTTAACATAAGCTCATTAAATCTCTCTGACCTATATAGTTTGCTTAATTTATCTCTTCAGGAGTCTTTTGAAGCCACTTAAATTTGATATGTGTGTTTGGGATTAAAGAAATATGAATGTGGTAAATTTCGCAAATGGAAATTGCTAGTGCCTTTACTTCCCCAGCACTTGTTTTCTGCCATCCTGCTGCAGGCACTTGGTCAGTCACTTCCAGAATCACTGGACTCACTTTCTTAATTATCATACTGTGGCTTAAGTTTTAAGGATGAAGAAGTGGTTAATCCCAAGAAAAATTTCTGCCCTGTGAACCTGATATTATTTTAGGAGGGGGACAAACAATAAAGAATATGTAAGTAAAATATTTGGAAAGGATAATTGGGAGGTTTCACTTTAAATACAGTAGCCTTCTAGGCATCAGCAAGAAGGTGACAGCAGAAGAAAACAGAGTAAACAAGGGAGGTTTCTGAAACAATATTTGAAAAGATAATGGGTAAAATTACATTTGAGGAAGGAGGAACAGCAAGTGAGCAAGTGCAAAATCCCTAAAGTAGGTATGCGTGTGCCCGGTGTGCTCAAGGAACAATAAATCAGCAAATACAGCAGAAGAGGAATGAACAGTGGGTGTTGAGGGCAGGAGTACTGAAGGGTCGTCAGAAAGGCAATGCAAGCCATGGGCTGTGGGGAGGCTATGTGATGTCAAACTCACCGTCATTTTCTCTGGGTTAGATGGGAAGCCCCTAGAAGGCTTTAAACAGAGAGATGACATAATCTGACTTAAATTTTAACAAGATCATTCTGATTTATGTGGGGGGATAAAAGACCAGAACAGAAGCAGATTAAATAGTTAAGAAGTAGCTGAAATAGCAGATGAATGATGGTGATGGTTTGGACCAAGTATGTGTAGTAGAGGAAGTAAGACGTTGTTAGATTCCTGCAATATTTGAAGGTTGTACTGATGAATATGCCTTCAGGTGCATGTGGGGCATGAGAGAAAGAAGGAATCCAAAAACGTCAAGGTTTTTGGGCTGAATAATTAGAATGATGGCAATACCATGGAAGAGAATTGGAAACTCAGCCTTGTTAACTTTGACGCACCTGTTAGATACGCATGTGGAGATAGCTGAGAGGCTGTTGGATGTAGGAGTTGGAAGTCCTAGGAAAGGACTTGACAAGAAATGCTGGGAGCAGTTCTTCAAGCTGAAATGAAAAGATTCTAATTAGTAACATGAAAACATATGAAAATATGCATCATACTGGTAAATGTAAATATATATATTTGTGTAATATGATGTATATTAACTACTTAATCCAGTACAAAGATTAAAGGCCAAACTATTGAAAATACCTATAGCTGGAATAATTTGTTAATGTATATGCAATATAAAACGGTAAATTTTGACAATAAAACATGAGGGTGTAGAATGAGGGTATAAAAGATTGAAGATTTTATCTGAAATTGAAGCTATTGTTATCAGTGTGAAATAGACTGTTATGTTGGTAAATATTTTATAAAAGCCTCATTGTAACCACAAAGCAAAACTATCAAGTAGATACACAAAAGATAAAAAAAAGAAAATCAAAGTGTACATAAAATCATCAATTTACAAAGGAAGACAGCAAGAGAGGGAAAAAGAAACAATGGGGGAAAATACAACAAGCCAGAAAATAATAAATAAGATAGGATTAGTATGTCCTTAGCTAATAATAATTATTTTAAATGTAAGTAGATTAATTTCTCTAATCTAAAGGCATACAGTAGCTGAATGGATTTAAAAAAAAATCTAACTATACTCTTATTACAGCACACTTAATTCAGCTTTAAGGACACAAATTAAGGCTTGAAGGAAAAAGATAGAAAAAGATATTTCATGCAAATTCAAACCTAAAGAGAAAAGAGTGGATATACTTATAGCACACATAATAGATCTTAAGCTAAAAACTGTAATAAGACACAGAGAAGGCCATTATATAATGATAAAGGGGTTAACTCAACAAGTAGATATAACAATAAGAAGAATATATGCACCTGCTGTATTAAGCAAATACTAATAGCTTTGGAGGGAAAAATAGATGGCAATACAATAATAACAGTGGAACTTTAATGCCCCATTTTCAACAATGGATAGATCATCCAGACATAAAATCAATAAAGAAACAATTGGACTTGAAATATACTTTAGATCAAATGGATCTAGCAGATATATACAGAACATTTCATCCAACAGCTGTATAATATGTATTCTTAATCACACACTCTCCAAGATAGATCATATGATAGGTCACAAAAGAAGTCATAGCAAATTTAAGAAGATTAAAATTATACCAAGTATCTTTTCTGACTATAATGATATGAAACCAGTAATAGGAGGAAAATTGGAAAATTCAAGAATATGTGGAACTTAAACAACACATTTCTGAACAACCTCCTTTATATTGATCTCAGCAATAATTTTTTTGATATGACACAAAAGCACAAGCAACAAAAGAAAAATTAAATAGTGTTATGACATCAAACTAAAAAGTTCTATACAGCAAAAGAATCAGCAAACTGAAAAGCTACCTACAAAATGTGAGAAAATATTTGCAAATCGTATACTGATAGGGAGTTGATATCCAAAATATATAAAGAATTCATACAACTCAATAACAGAAAAACAATTTAACAATGGGCAAATGGACAGAGGATCTGAATAAACATTCTCTCAAAGACAACACACAAATGGCCAACATGAAAAGGTGCTCAATAGCACTTAACATTGAGAAAATGAAAATAAAACCACCATGAAATATCACTTCACATATGTTAGAATGGTTATTATAAAAAAAGACAAGAAAAAACAAGTGTTGGTGAGGATGTAGAGAAAAGGAAACCCTTGTACACTATTGGTATGAATGTAAATTGCTGCAACTGCTATGGAAAACAGTATGGTGATCCTCAAAAATTTAAAAATAAAACTATATGATTCACCAACCCCACTTCTGGATATATGAGGTCAGTCCAGAAAAAGTCCAACCATTGTTAATATAATAAGAATGGTTCGTGTGACATTGATGTAACCTGACAGGCAAGGAGAATGGACTGACATGCACATGAGTGAATAATGATGACTTCACTGTACTAGTCACTGGGGTCAGTAGATGTTGTTGAGTGAGCATATGTACCATGTGGCCATTGCAGTCAAAATGACTGAGTGAACAAAGCAATGAATCTGCATCAAATTTTGCATGAAGGTTGAACATTCCTCTTCAGAAACTATTCGGATGATTCAGTTATGGTCAACTGGTGATTGGTAGCTGTATCACAACAATGTGCCTATTCATGCATCACATCTTGTGCAGAGGTTTTTTCTGAAACATTAAATCACCCAGGTGACCCAGCTCCACTATAGCCCAGATTGGTGGCCTGTGACTTCAGGCTTTTCTGAAAACTAAAATCACCTTTGAAAGGAGAGATATTTCAGACCATTGGTACAATTCAGGAAAATATGACAGGGCAGCTGATGGTGATTTGGAGAACTGTGTGAGGTCTCATGATGCCTTCTTTGAAGGGGACCGAGTTGTCATTGTCCTGTATACAATGTTTCTTGTATCTTCAATCAGTGTCTCTATTTTTCATAGTATGTGGCTAGATACTTTCTGGACAGACCTAGTGTATTTAAAGAAAATGAAGTCAGTATCTTGAAGAGAATAGCTAAGACATAACAGCCAAGGAACAACTTAGGTGTCCGTTGACAGAAGAATGGATAAAGAAAATGTACACACACATACAGGCACATACTGGAAAGCTAATCAGTCATTAATTTTTTTTTTTCCCATTTTCAACAATATGATGGTTCTTGAGGATATTATGGTAAGTGAAGTCAGTGGAAAACACTTTTGGTTTTGTTGTTAAAAACATTCAATACAGTGTTACTAACTACAGTCGCTATGTTTTACATTAGATTCTCAGAACTTTTCCATCTTACATGTGAAAATTTGTACCCTTTTAGCGATCTCTCCCTATTTCACCTAGCCCCCAGCCACTGGCAATGACTTAAACATTTCTTCTATTTCTATAAGCTTGACTCATTTTTTGTTGTTGTTTTGTTAATTTTTTTTTTTTTTTTTTTTGGATTTCACGTATAAGTATTTTATTCATAGAAACAGAGAGTGAATGCAAGGGGCTGATTGGTAGGGGAAATGGGGAGATGAGGGCTAAAGGCTACAAGCTTCTAATTAAAAGATGAATAAGTTCTGGTTATGTAATGTAAAAATGAGGGATCAGTAAGGAAAATTAATACGGACAGTGTTGTAAAGAAGGTGGTTCAAAGAGGAGGGATTAATCAACTCTGGCATATGTTAATATTGCAGGTAAAAGAAGGACTGAAAATTTGTCAGTAGTTTTAACAACCTGGAAGTCTCTGGAGGTGATGAGAAGCAGGACCATTGTGAATGCGCTGCTTATCCCTTAGACCAAGGTGCCCACTTGGGTGGTGAGGGGTAGTGAAGGGCTCCCTGCATCCTGCTGCATCCACATGGAGGCACAGCTAGTTGTAATTCATCTATCCAGAGGGGAACCATTTTCTAATTTGCACAAAGCCATGGTATTTGTTAGCTGGGACTGTTGGCAAAAGCAGTCTCTGGGCCAAAGCTTATTTGGAATGGGTTCAAGAAAGAATGGGAAGGGACGAGTTGGAGACAGTGGCTATGAACAACTCTTACCCCAGAGTAGCCGATAAAAAAGTAGGAGAACAGTGAGTTATCAACTAGCAACAGATATGAAATCAAAGAAATTTTAGTATTATTTATTATTATTACTATTTTAAAATAAGATATTAACCAGTATGTTTGCATTATGATGGGGAAGATTCAGTGCAGAGGGTGCTATGTGCTAGTTTTATACTGGACAGTGTATGTTTTCTCATTTATTCCTTCCCATTGGAAAGGCAAGAAACCGGGGACAGAAAACAAAACAAAACAAAACCCACCACATGCAGGGCTACATACTAGTTTACTGTTACGTTTCTCATGCCTAGAAAACACCCAGTATATATAGTAATCAGTCTATTCATATGGTTGAATATTAACCAGGACTTGAACTTATATCATCTCATTCTCAATCTTGAACCTTTAGCAGTTAGACTTTGGTGCATTTTTCATGTAGGTGTGTGTATGTAGCAGCAGTTTATTTGGATGCTTTTGTAGGGAGATTAAGGGTGGGACACATTTATCCATAAGGCTAATCTTCCTGCAGACCAGGAACAGGCTATACCATTTTTGTATATAACTGAAGTCAATGTTTGGGATAATGTAAGTATTCAATATAATCAAGGATTTGTACATTCAAAAGTCACTTGATTATGTGAGTTGGATTAACATTTATTATCCTGCCAAATAATTCATTCAATAAATTTAAATTTAAAATTTGTTTTAAGTGCTGTTTTACTGATTATAACTTAATATATGCTCATTACATAAAATGTAGAAAATTCAGAAATGTAGAAAGAAGGAAACCAGTTCACTTCTCATCTCAGTATCAAGAGACAATCACTTTAGATAAATTTGGTGCAATTTTCCCTTGCCCAATAATTACAAATTCACAGTTCTGAAAGTCATTGCAATAATACTAACAACAACTACATTGCTCTGTGCACATTCAAGGTGTGTTACCTCACTTAAACTTCACAATCAACCTGTGAACAAGGAATTAGTTCTGGAACATTTTATAAATGAGAAAAATGAGACTCTGAGAGACCAAGCTACTTTCTCAAGGTGGCAAGTGCAGCCATATTAATGCCCTTTAATTCACCCCTTTGATTTCAAGTGCTATTAAGTCTAATGTTCTTTCAGGTTGATAACGGTCTGTTCTGCCTTTAAGTGTCTGTCATGCGCCCTTGAACAATTAAACATTCTTTTTGAAAGCCTTCATTGATTGAGGCCCCTTGAAGAATCCTGGACTTGCTTTGCCTCTGCTGTCATCCAAGCGGCCTGTTTTGTAAACATACAGTTGCTTCCCAGGCCTATTGTTCTCCTGAACCATTCTTAAACTCAAGGAAAAAAAATATTTATTCGGATTCTCTCTCTCTTTACTTTCACAGAACCTGATACAAATTACAAATTCGTGACACAATGGAGGTACTGAATAAAAATAATTGGCTAATTGGTAAGTCCTTCCACATCTGTAGCCTAATCTTTATGCTGAATGTTGGGTCTACTTACTTTCTGGCATTGAGGGTCAGGTTAGGGTGAAGTGAGAGGGAGAATAGTTGAGGAACTTCCTTTCTGTGTAATAACCTCCTTTAAGACTGACAGAGAAAAAGAGCATTTTGAAGGCAGAAAGCAAACGTAGAAGACTATTGTCAGGTAAGGGGGCATTTATTGCATTGTGTGGACAATAATAATGGTCAGGTCTTAACAGTATCAATGGTCTTTCACTGGAGCATCGTTAGGCTTATTTGCAGTCAGTGATCCCTGCTGTGTTAAAAGGGGAAATAACTATCCCAGTTGCATTTTAATATTATTTTTGCTAGGGATGAGAAGACCCTTATTTTTTATTTTAATTTTGTTTTGAGATACCCAGCTTTTAAGCAGCCTGCCAAAGTTACTGTTACTATCGTTTGTTACACTGGCTTTACAAAACAAAACAAAAAATCCCTCTCTTCAGCCTGTCTGTTCAGGCCTATTTTATTTTTAACATTCAGTCACGCCTGTGCTGATCTCTTTTGTACTGCTGCTGTGTTGGCATTAGTTTTGCTATTTATGATTTCTGCATTTCTGTTATGACTCTCACATGTTCTTTATTTCAGTACAAAAATATATTTGACCTGTCCTAAAAAAATCTGCTTATTTAAACCCAAATCCTTCTGTAGTAGTTTCTGCCTGTATATTCCATATCTTGGTGACTAAAACCAGATTGGAGAAGAGAGGAGGTTCCATCTCATTTTGATTTCATTAAAGTGAAGTGTTCATCATTCTTTCTCAGATCTCCAGGAGGGCAGTCATCAATGATGGGGAAATCTAACCACTGTTCACCTTTGTGAACCAGTGAAATCTACTTGCATGTTAGGTGGAAATATTGGATGGAGCACATTCCTGCCCCATTTTGAATATGCATTCATTTCATTTCATTTTTCGATATGCTTTTAGATTGGTCAGCACCAATCATTTTTATGTTGAGGAATCCATTGGTTCTTCTTCGGGATTAAGATTAAGGACCAGATATCACAGTTTAGTTCTACTACTTACTAACTTGTACTTCTCTTGCACAGAGAACAAAAGAGAGGATATAATCATGTTTCGGTCCTGCTTTGAAACCACATAAACCCTTTCTTTTTTCCTACAGGTTCCAACATTGAAGCTTCTGTGTGGGCCCATTCCCTACTCACTGTATACCTCTCTTCTCAAAGCTAATTATGAGATGATATGTTGTTATACCTTTTCCTGTTGTGCTTGTCACCCCTAAAAACTATATATTCATGATTCCACATGCTTTTATGTGCCTATGAGGCCTGTAGTTCCCAACATTTCAAGAGGATGTTGACAATGTTTAGAAGGATTTCTTTTTTTGTCATGTGCTATTTTCTTTAATTAAAAAAAAAATTTTATTGTATTTTTCCACTATCATTTATACCCTCCATACCTTATTTCATCTCCATCCACCATGGTCATCTCACTGGAGTCCATGCCCAGGACTTCTTTCTCTTTTTTCCATTTTCGCTTGGTCCCTCCATCCCTATCTCCCACCCTCAGAACTGTTAGGCTGCTCCCTATCTACGAGACCATCTCTATTTTGCTTTTTAGTTCAGTTTGTTTATTACATTCCACATATGGGTGAAATCATGTGGTATTTGTCTTTGTCTGACTGGCTTATTTCACATAGCATCATGTTCTCCAGATGCATTCATGCTTTTGCAAAGAGTAAAATTTTCTTCCTTTTCTTTTCTTTTTCTTTTTCTTTTTTTTTTTATGGCCAAGTATACCATTGTGTAAATGTACCATAGCTATTTTATCTACTCATCTTCTGATGGACATGGGCTGCTTTCAAATCTTGGTGATTGTAAATAAAGCTGCAATGAACATAGGGCTGCACATATTTTCTCAAATTGAAGCATTTTTAATTGTCATGAATGAGGTAGGAGGAGCACTACTTTGCGTCAGAGGCCAGGGATGCTACTAAACATCTGATACTAGAGGACAGCCCCATTCCCACAACAGAATTCTCCAGTCAAAAATGTCAGCAGTGCCAAGACTGAGATAACCCATGCTAAGCCTTGAGTATAAAGTTGTATAAAGCATAAGACACTTATTCAAATAAAATAACAACATTATAAGTGCTATGCCGTAAGACAAAACTCGAGTACAGAAGACATAAAATGAATTATGCTAGGATTAGAGTGGGGAAAGATATTAGAAAATTTTTATTGAAGAGATAATGCTTTGTCTGAGACTTGAAAAGTGGTGGACATTTTTCTTGTTATGTAGGAATGAGGAGAAGAGTGTATATTGGAATGGGTGAAGTGGGCTAAAGAAGTGAATAAAGCAAAATCTGGAGGGCAAACCAGCATATGAGATTTGGAGAACAATGCAGGACAAAGGTATAGCATGAGCATCTATCAGAAATTCTCTGTGGAGGGCCTCACATACAATTCCAAATCACTAGCACTTTTAAAAAAAATTATATTTTTAGTTACAGTTTGCATTTAATATTATTTTGTATCAGTTTAAGGTGTATGCATAGTGGTTAGACAATCACATACTTAATAAAATAATCCCCCCTGATATTTCCAGTATCTACCTGGTATCATAATTTGTTATTACAATACTATTGACTTTTTTTTTTCCTAGAAAGAAGCATTGTTAGTAGCAATGTGAGAAGTGTCTGAATTGAGAATTTGTAGACTTGATCCAGGAAGCCAGTTAAGAAACTATTGGTAACTAACTGGGGCTGTATGGAAACTGCCTTGGACGTCAGCTAATGGAAGTCCACAATGACCATCCAAAGACATGATGATTTTCTTTTTTATGGAGTGGGTGTTGATTATCTTTGCTTCTCCCTTCCCACAACCAGGAAAAATAATACAATCAATGCAGGTAAAAGAATCCAATTTTTAGAGTGCAAAGAGGGCCACAGCCCCACCCAGGTTTAGCTTATGGACTTAAACAGGGGGAATGAGCATGGCTAACAGTGGCATGTTGAAAAGCTGTTCTATAAAAAATTCAAAGATTCGATTCCCAGCCAGGGCATATTAACCAGGTTGCAAGCCTGGTCTCCAGCCAGGTCTATAGCTAGAGGCAGGTGAAAGGCAACCATACATTGATGTTTCTCTCCCTCTCTGCCTCCCTCCCTCTCTCCAAAAATAATAAATAAAATCTTTAAAAAAATACATAGATGGTCATTCTTTCATTTACAGTTCTAAATGAGAACCCAAACCAAGTCATGCTATTTACTGTATAACTTACAAGACAGTGCTGTATAGATGCACAATTATAAATATGGAGTATGAATAACCATCAGGGAATTGGTATCTATATGAAGGAAGGTCAGAGGAAGGGTTGTTTGGTACCCTGACCTATTATTATGGATGAGTCTTAGAGCATGTGGCACTGCAAGAGCATAAAAGTTTTATTTATTGATTATTTAAATTATATTCTATTAATTATCCAGTTACAGCTATCCCAATTTTCCCACATTTCTTCCCCCCTCTGCCTGATACCCACCTTCCCTCCAGCAACCTCCCCATCTTTAGGTCATGTTCATTGGTCATGTATGTAAGGTTTTTTGCTTCTCCATTTCCTATACTATGCCTAACTATCAATTTTGTTCCTACCAATTATGCTTCTTAATCCTTGCACTATTTCCCCTATTTTCCCCTTTCCCCTCTATCTGATAACTGTCCAAATGATCTCCATACATATGACTCTGATCCTGCTGTGATTATTTGTTTAGTTTGTATTTGTTTTTTTTTTTTAGATTCAGTTGTTGATAGTTGTTTTTCATTTTAATTGTTCATAGTTTTGATTTTCTCTTCTTAAATAAATCCCTTTAACATTTCATTTAATAATGACTTGATAGTGCTGAATTTCTTTAGCTTACCTTGTCTGGGAAGCTCTTTATCTGCTCTTCCATTCTAATGGAGGGCTTTGCTAGATAAGAGTAATCTAGGTTGTCGGATCCTTGCTTTTCATCACTTTGAAGACTTCTTCTCAGCCCCTTCTTGCCTGCAAAGTGTCTTCAGAAATCAGCTGATAATCTTATGGAAACTCCTTTGTAGATAATTCTTCTCTTTTCCCTTGCTGCTTTTACATTCTCTCTTTATCTCTCATTTTAATTATGATGTGTCTTGGTGTGGTTCTCTTTTGGTCCAATTTGTTTGGGATTTTCTGTACTTTCTGGACTTGTATGTCTATTTCTTTGCTAAATTAGGGAAGTTTTCTTTCATTGTTTTTTCAAATTAGTTTTCAATTTCTTGTTCTTCCCCTTCTCCTTCTAGCACCTCTATGATTCAGATGTTGGTATGTTTAAAGTTGTTCCAGAGGTTCTTAAGCCTCTCCTCAATTTTTTGCATTCTTATTTCTTCTTTCTGTTCTGGTTGAATGTTTTTTTCTTCCTTTTGTTTCAAATCATTGATTTGAATCTTGGCTCCCTTTCCTTCATTATTGGTTGCCTGTATATTTTTCTTTATTTCACTTTGTGTAACCTTTTTCTTCCTCCCTCCCTCCATCCCTCCCTTCCTTCCTTTCTTCCTTTTTTCCTTCCTTCCTTCCTTTCTTTCATTTTGCCATACTCTGACTCTGAACATCCTTGTCACCAGCATTTTGAACTCTGCATTTGGTAGGTTGGCTATCTGCATTTCATCTAATTCTTTTTTTTTTTTTTTTTTGGGGGGGGGGGTGTTGTTCTGTCCTTTCATTTGGGCCATATTTCTTTGCCTTCTCAATTTAGTAGCCTCCCTGTGTTTTTTTCAGAGTATTAGGGAGAGCTGCTTTTATTTCCTGTCTTAGTACTGTGGCCTATGTAGCAATGGCACTTGTAAATTATGTGGGACAGAGCCTTAAGTAATTGCCAGGGCAGAGCCACCTGTTTCACCACTTTGTAGCTCTGTGTGTGGTAGGGAGCTCAGAGAGGGAACAATGCTGCTGCCTGGCTTCTGGTGATTTGCCTTGCACTCACTCTGTTTCTAGCCTCTTCACCCACTTCACCCACTTTCCATATGCTATTGGTGCACTTCCACTTGCTCTCCTGGGGTTTGCATACATTCTAAGACCATGAAGACTCTTTAAGCACTGAATATCCACAGTTTCTTCTGCTGTCCCAACCCCTACTTGTTTTACAGCTAGAGATAATGGGGATTTATCTTCCCAATGTTGGAACACTGGGCTATGTGGTCTCGCTTGGATCACTTGCCTCAGTGTATCCCTCTTGATTTTTATCCTCCATACATGAATGTGGGACCATCCATTCAGCTGCTTCCTTGCATCACATGCCTCTCTGCCCTGTTTCCATGATTCCACTCCTCCTACCTGTCTGGATTAATGTGAGTTCTTTAAAGCCTTGATGGTCAGATTTTCATACAGCTTGATTTTCTGACAGTTCTTGTTATTTATTTTTGAAATCTGGTTGTAATTCTTTTTATGGTTGCACTAGTAGGCAAAGCATGTCTCCCTATGCCTACATCTTGACCAGGATAATTTTCTTTATAAACCTCCCCTCCACAGTCTGTGTAGGTGAGATGCCAGGTTGCTGCAGCTGAAATTAATTAGATCATTTTCTTTTAGGTCAAAGGAACATTTACTAGAAGGAGGTTATAAAGCATGTACTGAAGGATGCTATGTATCCAACAGTTTATTGCTCTTTGCCTCTCATATTCTAGATGGACTTCCAAGTTTCTGGCAAAGAGGTTGAGTTGATGATAGTGTACTTCAACAGGGAAAAGAACACAGGCAAAGGGCAAATTTAGGGAAAGATAACCTGTTCACTGAGATTCCTGTGGGGCATTTAGGAAAAGACACTATTATTCAAGAAGAGACTGTCAATGATACGTGATTTGGAAATCATTTTAGAGGTAATCATTAAATATAATATCAAGTAAGGAGAATGTATAGAGAATGTATAGAGTACTATTGTAGAATACTGAGAAATGCTGTTCTTTAGGATCCAGCAGAAAAAGAATTACCAATGAGAAATATGGAGAGGGCTGGTAAACAGTAGGAAAAGATTGGTGTCAAGAAATTCAACAGAGATGAGACTTTTAACCACTGTTTACTCCAGTGAAGTGGATTTTGGATAAGTTGGATCATTACATTTTTTATATGCTTCTATTTGACTTGTTGCAATTAGAATTTTTTGAAATTGACTAAATTATTACAGTATGATTTACATATGATAAAGTGTACTCTTTCTGAGTAAATAATTTGATGCTTTTTAGTGAATATTTTTACCCATGGAATTTAATTACAATCAAAATATAAAATATTCTATCAATCTAAAAAAATTTCCTTGTGAACCATTGCAATCAAGGCTGCAACATTGCCTTCTTACCAATTTTCCAGCTTACTCATCTGCCCTACAGTTTTCAGAATTGCCAACCCCACAAACATACGAGTAAATTCTTTAAATCTCTTTATAATATTTATATTTATATAATATATAAATACTTACTTATATAAAATATATTTATATTTATACTAAATATAACTATAAATGTGACTTTGTCTTTTCAGCTCTGTTACTAGTTACGCACACATTTAGTATTGTTATGTGTGATGAATTGACACTGCCATCATTAAAAAATGTCTTTACCTTTTATGATGTTCCTTGTCCTGCATTCTAAATAGTCTATTATTAATATAGCCACTCATACCTTTTTATGGTGTTTGTATGCCATGTTTTTAATATTTGTTTATTTTAAAATTGTATTTGCTTTCTTTGTATTTCCTATGCAATTTTTTAAGATAGTAAAAACTTGGGTCTTTTTAAATATTGACTCTGACAATCCTGCTTTTTAATTAAGGTGTTTAAACCATTTATATTGAATATGATGATTAAGATGGCTAGCTTTTAAATTTACCATTTTGTTTTCTGTTTTCTGTTTATTGCATCTTTTCTTATTGTCTAATCTTGTCTTCTTTTGGAATAATACAGTATTTAAAATTTTTACCTTATTTTCTGGGGTGTTATAATCCATAATACTTGTTGTGTTGTTTTGTTTTCTTGTAATTGTTTTAAGATCTATAGTGTACATCTTTATCTTATCACAACTTTCTTTCAAGTGATGTTATGCAGGTTCATATATGAGTCCCTACAATAGTGCATTTCCATTTCTCCTCTCTACAGTTCCATACTATTGTTAAATTTTACTTTTATACATGCTATATATACCACACTGTATTAATTATCTTTTGAATATGTTTAAATAGAAGAAAATGTCACATATTTTTCCTGTACTACCATTTCTAGTCACTTCATTACTTTGTGTAGCTGCTGGTGGTAAAATGTTTCAGCTTTTGTATTTCTAAAACTATCCTATTTTACTTAAATTTTGAAAGATTTTTTGCTGAGTATAGGATTCTAAGTTGGCAGTTA
>PVIW01003511.1:89132-165407 GCA_004026585.1 Noctilio leporinus | reverse complement strand
GTTGTTTGTTGATTTGCTGATGATTGCCATTCTGACAGGTGTGAGGTGGTATCTTATTGTGGTTTTAATTTGCATCTCTCTGATGACTAGTGATGTTGAGCATTCTTTCATATGCCTCTGGGCCCTTTGTATATCTTCCTCAGTGAGTTGTCTGTTCAGGTCCTTTGCCCATTTTTTAATTGGGCTGTCTGTCTCCCTGATGTTGAGTCACATTAGTTCTTTATATATTTTGGAGATCAAAAGGTACTTAGCAATTTTTAAACTTATGTTCTGATCATGAAAGTGCCAATTGTTTTATGGTGGAACGGAAGAAAAAATTAAACATCAACTGAAATTCTTTATAAATACAAATCTCTACTAAATGTTGTAGCAGTCCATTTCTGTGGTTCTTCTTCCTTTTTTAAGTATATTTTATTGATTATGCTGTTACAGTTGTCCCAATTTCTTTTGCCTTTGCTCCCTCCACCCATTACCCCCCTTCCCTCCAGCAATCCTACTCCCCTTAGTTCATGCCCATGGGTCATGAATATAACTTCCCTGGCTTCACCCTTTCCTAACTTCCCCCTATTTTGTATCTACCAATTATGCTTCTTAATCCCTGCACCATTTCCCCACTTCTCCCCTTTCCCCCTCCCAACTGATAATCCTCCAAATGATCCCCATACTTGTGATTCTGATCCTATTCTGATTGTTTGCTTAGTTTGTTTTTTATTTTTTTAGGTTCCATTATTGATAGTTGTGTTTATTATCATTTTAATGTTCGTAGTTTTTATCTTTTTCTTAAATAAGTCCCTTTAACATTTCATATAATAATGCTTGGTGATGAATTCCTTTAGCTCTACCTTATCTCCGAATCACTTTATTTGCCCTTCCATTCTAAATGATAGCTTTGCTGGATAAAGTCATCTTGGTTGTAGGTCCTTGCTTTTCATCACTTTGAAAGCTTCTTTCCTGTAGTTCTTTTTTAAGAAAATAGGGCAACTTTGTATCCTGCTCTTTTCACTTGCTATTTGGTGAGCATGTTCCCATGTTGTTAAATCTTTCTTAAAAACATGACTGTTTGGGAAAGCTTTTACATTAATGTAGTCTGTTGACAATGAATGTTATGTCACCGTTTCCCTATTGATGGACATGTACTTTGTCCGTAATTTTTCTAACTACCACGAATGATGCTCCTGGGCTATCTATATATGAGTCTTATTCTCAGAAGTATGCTGATTACAAAAACAGATGCATGTGTATCTGTGTGTGTGTGTGTGTGTGTGTGTGTGTGTGTGTGCTATCTTTCCAAACTAAAATTGTCCTCAGGCCTTTACAGAAACATCAGTTTCTGACCCAGTAGTGGCTCACATTGCATCCTTTCATAATTGACCCCAAGATTAAAACAAGGACGAAGAAGTCCCTTTTGTTTGGCACAGTTCTTTTTCTCTTGTGGATGTCCTCTCCATTCCTTTTCCTTTTTTTCTTAGGGAATTAAGGGTATGAAGACAGAGAGGGCACAGCATCTGCAGCCCCACAGCTCATCATGTACCTCCTCAGGCCGCAGCTTAGGGCTTGCTTTGTTGCATTATGCCCTCCCCTCCCTCGCTGAGATCCACCCCAGGCATGCTTTTCTTTCAATCCCCCTCTTTGATCCTTGTCACAGACCCTCCCTCCAAGCCCATCTAAATTGGTCTGTTGCCTCAGAGGTGGGCACTTTGGGCTTGTGAGGCTGAGCTCAGAGGACACAGGGAGATCCAGTCAGCAGGGGCCTAGGATCCCAGAGGCCTCCCCAAGTTGGCTCAAGTTACTTTCTATCCTGTGTGGCCATCTGTGGCCCAGAATGGGGTGATACCTAATTCTCTCTACACCTGTTCCAGTGGGGAAGGCTGACCCGGCAGGTAGGTAGGTGAGGGTCACCAATGTCCATAGGGTCTGGGCACCGGCAGGCTGGGTGGCCTAACAAATCGGGCAGTTTGACTGTGGCCTTGGGCCTGCTACAGGTAGAACTAGGAGGTGTCACATGTACATCTGGAGAGAAAGTCTGTGCCTAGTTTTTCCTCTGCCATATGCTTCCCTCGGTCTGTCTTCATGTCTTTCCTGTTGGAAGCTCTGGGCATAGGTTGGCCTCAACCCTTTTTTTTTTTAGATTTTATTTATTTTTAGAGAGGAAGGGAGGGAGAAAGAGAGAGAAAAACATGGGTACAAGGGAGAAACTGATTTGTTGCTGATTTGTATGTGAGCATATACCCCAGCTGAGGACCAACCTGCAACCCAGGCATGTGCCCTAATGCCCTGACCAGATGTTGAACTGGCAGCTATTTGCTTTGTGGGATCATGCCCAACAAAATGAGCCACACCGGTTAGAGTGGCCTCAACCCATTTTCTCAGAAAATCTCAAGGCAGGAGCTGGGATTTGGCCTGTGAGTAGGAAACAGTGAGTCTGAGTCAACTTTCATGCAATGTGCATCACATTAAGTGTGAATGTCCCTAGTGTGCAGCCCACTAATGTCCCTGGCTGGCCCTGCTTCCCTGTATTTTGCCTCTTACGCTCTTCCACAAGGGAGCTGCTATCCTGGCACATGCTGTGTGGAGCAACAAAACACTTATATGTGACCTCTAACCCCGCCAATGGCCTTGGTGGTTCTGGGCCCAGGAAGCCAGGTGGTGGTACCAGGCCAGCCCCAGGATGTGGGTGGTTGTTGCTCAGCAGACAGGTGGGCACTTTCACAGACCTTAGGAGAGTCGTGGGATTTTGCCCTTAGGGTTTCCTTTCCTTCCAAGTTGTGTCTGTTCTAGCTTGCTGTTGATTGGGAGGGGGCATTGGGGACCAGCGCTGAGTGGCCATGTTGGTTGCAGTGATGCGGACCCAGGGTAGCCTGCGGCTGATCCTTAACACCAAGCTGTGGGCCCAGATGCAGATCGACAAGGCCAGTGAGAAGAGCATCCGCATCACAGCCATGGATACTGAGGACCAGGGTGTGAAGGTCTTCCTGATCTCGGTGAGCAGCTCTGGGGGCAGGCTGGGCTGCCTGAGCCCAAATGGCTCCCCGGACCAGGGCAGCAACCCTGAGCCACAGCAGGAGGGAAGCCCCTGAACACAGCAGTTAGTCACCACAGGGCTGGTGGGATGGCTGCCCCTCTGCAGGGAAATACTCAGCACCACACTCAGGGTGTGAGCCAGTCAAAGGGTAGGGAAGCCTCTGGGTGGGCCCATCCCCAAAATGAGAGGCAGGAACAGCACTGTCACACAGGGCTATCTCTTGCCACAGGCTCTGGGAGCCCCTTGCAGGGGTAGACTCTGGGCTGTAGGAGCTTTGGTCTGTGGTCCCCAGGTTAAGGAGAGCTTCAGGGGGCAGTCTCCCATGAGGCTTTGTAACCAACATTTCCTCTGCCCTCGCCCAGGCCAGCTCCAAGGACACAGGCCAGCTGTATGCAGCCTTGCACCACCGCATCCTGGCCCTGCGCAGCCGGGTGGAACAGGAACAGGAGGCAAGAACACCTGCCCCTGAACCTGGTGCGGCCCCATCCAATGAGGATGATAGTGACGATGATGTCCTGGCTCCATCCGGGGCTACAGGAGGCGGTGAGCAAATAATCCTGCCCTGGAGGGCACAATGGGGCTAGTTCCCAACATCCCCCGTCACTCATTGCCATTGGCCAAGGGAGATGTCTTGGTGTGGAGGCTGACCCTGGGTGAGTGGGAGTGCCTTCCGTAGCGGGGACCTGATGGCAAGGCCACTGCTTCCCACAGGCGCTGACAACGAAGGGGATGGGCAGACAGCTGGGAGCACATAGCGCCAGGAGCTGGCCACCCGGGAGCCTGCTGCTTTGTCCGTCTGTCCACCCACCCACCCGCCCCTCCCCGGCAGTGTTGAGGCGCGGGGCTCGGGAACCACACTCCCTGCTGGGTTGGCCGCAGTCCGGATCCGCACGGCCCGTTCAGAAGCAGACTTGGGAACTGCCTGAATGTGGTTTGGGACACGAGACCTCATCATATTGATGAGCAAAACAAAAGAACATTTTTTTCCCTCCCCTCTTTGAATTGAAATGGCACATTAAGACTTGTCACAGCTTCTCACTGGGACTGGGACGCCTGGTTTCTTCACCCCTCTCATGCCGCCATCACACTTGTGGGTTCCTGCCACCTGCCCAGCTACCAGGTCTGTCCCCACAAGTGTAACTACTGGCTCTGCTGGACCATCTGCTAACTATCTTTATCTCCTGTTTCCCACCTTCTGATTTGGGGTGTATATTTTTCCCTCCAAGGCTTTGTTTTTCGTTTCTTAGGTTAAGACGCTCCTATGTGTTGAGCAGGCACAGCTCCAGCATCCTTTTCCCCCTTTGGTCACAGCTTGTGTGCTGGGGCCTTACTGGGGAGCTGTGGGGACAGGCCCCCACCCATTCCCCACGTAGGGGTTCCTCCAGGCTGTCATAGGTTTTGAGGGGTAGGCCTCATGCCTGGAGAAAACTTATCTAGAAAAGGGTCACTGGCTCTAGGAGGGCATGAAGGGGCTGATTTCTCAGGTCCTCTCACCCCCATAGCTGTTGGCCCAAAAGTGATGTTTTGGTGTGGAGGCCTGACCCCGGGAGATGGGGTGCCTTCCAGAGTGGGGACCTGATGGTGAGGCCACTGCTTCCCACAGACACTGATGATGAAGCCGGAAGCACATAGCACGCCTCCCCTCCTGCTTGTCCCCATCACATGGGTTACCCGTCATTAGGCACCCAGGGAAATGCCTGCATCTTGCTGTTGGCCATTCCTTGCCCAGCCCTGGACATCACTACACCCAAGATCCTCCAGGCCTGTGACCTCCATGACAGGTAGAGGAAGTCCCTAGCAGCACCTTTGAGGAGGGGCAGGGGACCAGTTCCAGACAGCAGGCCACGATCCCAACACTTGGAGCACACAGGTGTAGGTGCTGTGCCCACCCACCCCAGAACAGGGTCAGGAGCCCAGCTGGGCACCGCCTACCTGCAAAGGAAGGCCTTGAGAGACTTCAGGAGAAATTGCCCAGCCCCACCCACCCTCATAGGGAGGGAGAAGGCTTAGTTCTGCAGCCGTGCCACCACACCTTGGGTCAACCAGGTGCAGCCCAAGTCTGAGCCGTGGGAAGACACCAAAGGCCCCCCAGCAGACCTGGTCACACTTCTCTGCTTACGCCTTAGCCAATTAGTGACAAGTAAAACCAGATAATGCCCATGTGTTTTGGAACATTTATGTAAGATTGTCATATGAAATGTATTTGGGAACTACATTAAATCTTTTAACTAAACACCCTGGCCTCCTGTGTGCCCCAGGGGCATCAGGATGCCCAAGGGCCTGACTAGGAATGGCCCGCCTGCTACCCTGGACCCCTGTCCCACACTCCATGCCTGGACAGGCCACCAAACTCAGCTGCCTTCCAAGACCTGCCTTTTCAGTGCACAGCCTGGCTGCACAGAAGCCATTTGTTTCTCAACCCTTACCCAGGACCAGACTCACACACTCACCCTACCAGGGGCCTCCAGGCTTCCCAGGGACCACAAGGGAGGGGCATGGGTGGGAATGCTAACAGGGCTAGGGATTCACAGAACAGAGGTTGGTGGGAAGGGCGTCTGCAGTGGCCTCGTGAAAGGGCGAGGGGAGCTTTGTTCCACTTAGGCCTGCTTGTTCCACCAAGCAGGGGGCTCAGAGACCTAGTCCAACCGGTTCTGTGGCCTAAGTCCTCCCAGCCTCCACCCCTGGAGCTGCCCAGCTGGAGTCTCAGGGGTGCCAGCTGAGTGAGTACACCGCTCACAGTCGCCAGGCACTGGTCATCATTGCCACAAACTCCTCATCCGTGTCCATGGAAGCGCTCACACCGCTGTAGTAGTCCTGGAATTCAGCCAGGGTGACCTGGGGACAGACAGGCTCTGAGCAAGCATGGAAAGCCAAAGCGGGAGCTGGGAGCACCCTGTGGACACCCACCTGTCCGTCCTTCTCAGAGGAGTCAAAGTTGTCCAGGAAGCGACGGAGTACCTCCTCTTCAGTCCATTCCCCACTCCGCACCTTGGGGTGGGCACAGCAGCTGTACACTCCCCGGAGGTCATCCACAGTCACCACACCATCTCCACTGCGATCTAGCTTGGCAAATGCAGCTGCAATGACTGCCTCCCTGGCCTGGGACATGGGGGGCTAAAGAAAGGGGAGGGGTAACTGAGGGACACCAGCTTCTCTAGGCAGAGTGCAGAACCCAGGGTCCCCAAGCAGGCAGCACTTTGTGATGAATTCCTGGGTGTTGATACAGGAAAGCCTGCTGAGAACTCCCCCAGACAGCCAGGGGAAGGGGCCTTGCCCTTAGCCCGCTCACCCGCAGTGCCCTCAGGAACTCCTCTAGGTCCAGCGTCCCACTACCATCACGGTCCCATCGCCTGCACACGCTCTCTGCCTCAGCCATGTCCAGCACCAGCCCCAGTTCAGCCAGGCCCTGCTGGAGCTCCCCTGCATTCAGAGATCGGCTCTTATCCTTGTCCAGGCGGCGGAAAAACCTGGAGGGCAAGGGGTGCAGTTGGAGAGTGGTCCCAGGGGCTGGGTGGTCAGGAAGGAGTGGGGATAGCTCACCTGGCCAGGCCCTGGATGCCAGAGACCCCTCGGGACAGGCACTGTTCCCGGAGCTTCTCCACGGTGGTGTCCGCTGTGTCCATGCTAGGTCCAGGCTCTCTGGACAGCTGGATGAGAGAGTGTTCAAGTGGGTCTCCTGTCCAGCCAGCCAGGCTACAAGTTGAGTGCCCCCAACTCACTCACCAAGCCTTGTCTGTCCTGGAGTCCTCCAGACGGCCACTCCGCTGGCTCCTGCCTGCTTTGTCCAGTGTTGGCAGTGCCTCCTGCCTGGTAGGATTGTTGCTAAGGGACAGTGGCTCTGGAGACTGGGAGGGGCCCCAGCTGTAACCCTCACTGTGCCGGGTGGCAGGGTCAGGAGAAACAGAGCAGTGCTGTCACTGGTACCCTTGTCCACCCACTGTGCTGCTCACTCTCAGCTCTGTAATGTTCAGGCTTGGGAGAGCCAGAGCCAGACCTAGGGTAGGCATTAGGGATCTCTTTCTGGTCACAGAAAGAGGGGGTGAACCACAGTATCCTATATGGAAGGAGGCTCAAGGCCCAGTGCCAATGTGACCTGAGGCAGGTCCCCTCCCCTCTCGACTTCACTGTCCCCCTACCTTTTCACAGGGCAGCAGCCAAAGCTGCTAAGGGATTTGAGTTAAAAGGGGCTGGAGGTGGCCCTGGCCCACATCCTTGAGAAAGTCCTGAGACCAGTGGTAGCTGAGCCAGAACACAGCAGAGTGAAGTCCAACAAAGCAGTTCCTGGTAGTTGCTTAAGGTCCAGTTACAGTGTTTTTGTTATATGGGTCTTTTGGTAGTCGGTTTTCAGTTCTCAAACCACTTGATGGGCTCACTTGTGACAAGATGGTGACCTAGGGGGCTGCAGAACTAAACAGAGAAGCGGCCCTGACACAATCCAAGAGAAACCAAGGCCACCGTCGCAGAAAGCCTTCAATCCAGACTCTGGACAACTTTGCCAACTGAGAGCATTACGCTAACCAGCAGGATCAAAAAGGACGTTGATTTCCCAGGATTTAAAATGCAGTTCCCATTTGGGTACTTCCCCGCCTACCCAGACCCGGAGATCATCAGAGGTTTTCCAAAGCTTGGCCTTGCATACAGCGTAATGGTGTGGTCAGGCGTCGCTGCAGCTGTCAGAAACCAATCATGGATTACAAGTGACTTGGCGCTGCAATTCAAGCCACAGTTGGTGTCACACCATCAGCTTTGAGAAACCAGTGACATTCTGCTACACAAATTCCAATGGTTTATTGTAGTCTGAAATTCTTTAGGTGGGCAGAGAAATACTGCACTGTATTTAACAAGTGTTACAGTCATCCTTTTTCTTTCTATAGAAAGTGTAAAATCTAACCACAATTATTGTAGCTATTTGACATCTTTAAGAGAATCAAAAATTCAACGATAACTCCTCCAAAAACTGGTAGTGACCCAGAGGCCTTTCCACTTCGTCTAGGCCTCACTTTCCCAGCTGTAAAATGGGGCAAGCCTGTGTCCATAGGTGGCTACGAAGCTGAGACAATCTTGTGTTGAATGCCCATGGCACAAGCTCTAGTGACTATGAGCCCCTACCCAGCAGGGTCTCACCCTGGACCACATCAGCACAGGGATCACCTTTCCAGCCCCCACACCTGGAAGAAAGGAGGAAGGACCAAGGTGGACAAATTGCCCCATTTATTCTTGAGCTCAGATAGGCCCCAGCCTGCTTCCCTCATACAAACAGCCCCACTTTTCTTATTCAGCAGAGAAAATGGGGCTATTGTTATACAAGGGTCAGTGTTAGAGGCCAGACAGGCAGCCTGCTCCATCTTGAGGATGTCGATGGGTGGAACCTTTCCAGGCTGAAACAGATTCTGCCCCAAGGCAGTTCCTGGTGTGACAATTTCCTGAGTAAGGAGCTGAGGAAACAGCTCAGGCTGGGCATTTCAGTGGGCCAAGAATGGCACAGGGTTCCCTGGTTTGATAAAAAGCCAAACTCCCTGAATGTCTCAGGGCAATGTAGAAAAGGGGGAGTTTAAAAAATAGATTCTCTAGGGGTTATATATTAAAAAAAAAAAAAAAAATGGAGCTAGCTGTTTACTACAAAAGCTGGACTGGTGGCAGCGGGGCAGGGGCTCATTACAAGTGCTGGGGACCCCTGACTCCCTTCAGTACCCAGAGACCCATGCTGTTCCTACCAGGGTCATGGGGTGTACCAGGCTCTGGTGACAGAGCAAAAACCCTGTCCTCATGGAGCTTACATTCTGATGGTAAGATGTTCCATAAAGAAAAGTAAATGGAGTGGTAATGGCAGGAGGTGGGGAGTAATTCAGGCAGTCAGAGAAGGCCTTTCTGGGGAGATGCCATATAAGCAAAGATCTGGGTGACAAGTTATCAGTCATACGGGAAGAGAACATTCTAGGCAGAGGGAGCAGCCAATGTAAAAGCCCTGAGGCAGCACATGTATCAAGAAAAGGTTAAGGTATGCCTGAGTTTTCCTGGGCAGCACAACCTGGCTGCCTCACATGCCCCATACACTGTCTTCTGGGTTAAAGGCTGAGGGTACGACAGAGTTAGGAAAAGAATATCTAGGATTAAAATTTTGTCTTCAAAATAACTAATGCAAAACAGCATGAAGCTTGAAGCTCTTAATTCTGGTCTGGGATGGAGGATGCTTCAGGAAGAACAAAAAGGGGTGGGGAGCATCTAACAATGTGGAACTTTGTCATCTGCCTCCACCAGAGAAAGGTCCCAAACTCAGATGGTTTAGGGCCCAGACATAAGGCCCTAAGAGAGATGAGGGGACTAATTAATAACTCACAATCTGGCTAAAGAGGGTATTCTGGGTTCAGATCCAGACAGGCATGGCCAACTCTGAAACCAGATACCCAGATTTTTCAACGTAAATATCACCAATTTTTCAAAAGGGGCAATAGAGTCAAAGTTTTGTTTAAAAATAATTCTGTCTAGACTAAACATTTTTCATTCAGCCTGAAGGCTGCACATTTGAAACCTGACTTTTTAGCAGGTCTGATGCTTAGAAAGGATTATGGATCTGCCCGTGGGTCCTCTCTGGGACAGTGATCACACATCACATCCAGGATACCCACATCAGTGGGAAAAGTCTGCAGGCACCCTCTGTCTCCATGGTGGAATCTCTGCTCTGGGACTCACACAGTGGTCCCAAACACTGCTGGCTGGAGGTGGTCTCTGTTCCCTTCCTCCCCAGTGCTGTTGGCAAGGAGTAAACTGGGCCCACCAGAGAGTGGGTGGCCAGTGTCACTGGCAGGCAGGGGACCCAAGCGCTCAGCCTCAGCCAGGGCTGCCAGCAGCCCAGCCAGGGGTGGCTGCCAGCGGCATATGTCCTGCAGTAGCTCGGCCCGGGGCTGCAGCTGCCTGATGAGCTTGTCCCTCTGGTGCACAGCAGCCTGCAGGCTGTGGACAGTGGCCTCGGAGGTCAGCAGCTGCTCCTGGAGAGCCGCAATCTCACTGGCAGGAAGACAAAACTTGGTAGTAATGGTACTGGGGGACCAGAGCACCTCTCCCTACTCCTGACCTCTGAGGTTCCCCATCATTGTCAGACCATGGCCATGCTCCTTACCACTGCCTCAAGGCCTCTCCTTGTTAACACAATTGTGTCATCCCCAAACTTGTATTTTGAATTTCTGCATCACAGTGTGACATTTGAAGGTGGGTGCCTTTGGAAGGTAAGCTTAGATGAAGTCATGAGGGTAGGAGCCTCATGATGAGTTTAGTGTTCTTACAGGAGACACACCAGAGTGCTCACCCCCACCATGAGCACACAATAAGAAGGTGACCATCTGGAAGCCAGAAAAAGTCCTCACCAGGAACTGAATTTGCCAGTACCTTGCTTTGGGACTTCCCAGCCTCCAGAACGATGACAAATGTCAGTTGTTGAAGCCACCAGGCCTGCACAAGGTCACGGCTCCCCTTAGCTCTTCCAGCAGTTCCCTCTTCCCCTACACCCTTTCCTGTTTTGTTCATCTTAGATGGCTCCTCCTCCAGGAAGCCTTCCTTCTGAATCCTCTCACTGTGCACCTCCATCACAACCCTGATCACCTCATGTTGTAACTGCCTAGTAATACCTCTGCCTAAGGGCAGAGCTACATAAATGTGCCCTCCTACCCAACACAGTGTTTGGCACACAGCAGGTGCTCAGTATAGATGAGTGAATTCAACCAGCTCTGAATTAATTGTTTCCCACCTGGGCCCAAGTACCTCCCTGGGCACTTGTCTCATCCCTTTCAATTCTCAGCTGCTAGAGAGACTCTTCAAAATTTGTGACAGATCACATCCCCCTCTGTTCAAGAACCTGCCTTGGCTCCCAGTACCTGCTCCAGGAGGTCGGTGGTCCCTGCACCACTCAGTACCAGCTGATTTGCCTTGTGGGAAACTTGTAAGTTAAAAATCCACACTTGTGTAACATCTCTTTACATACTGATGACTAATTAAAGTTTTTGGTGTTTGTTTTCTCAATCCCTTGAGTAGTCCAGCCTCCAAGCGAATGCAATCGGTTCCCCCTGCCAGCATTCCCTTTCCAATCTCGGCTCCGCCTCCGCCCACCTCTACCTAGAAGTTCACCTGGCTGGCCCCGGGCCTCACCGGTCCTTCGCACATCCCAGTTCTTCCAGGGCCGCGTGCAGCTGCCGGTCGTGGTGTGCCAGGCGCTCTGCCTGAGCGCGCACCGTGCGCTCCGCCGCGTCCAGCCGTGCCTCCAGCTCGGCAGCGCGCCGGTGCACGGCCACCAGGTGTGCATTCGCCTCTCGGATCTGCAGGGGCGGTGGCGCAGACATGGCCCCGGCAGCTGTTCCAGCCCTGGCGGCCCGGAAGGGCCACGCCCCCAGAGACTGAGGGCCCTCCTCAAGCACAAACACTCTGGTTCCAGCACTTCGAAACTCCGCCCCTTGGGCCCAGTCTAGTCCTCCGGCGTCAAGATCCTTTCAGGCTCTGGCAATGGGATTGGTCACTCGGCTAATGAGCTAACCCCAGGATTGGTCCGGATTCTGCGACCCATCAACGCTGACCACGTCTTTAGAATCGGCCGCGCTTCTCCCAGATCCACAGGATTGGTCCCCTCCACGCCCCTTAGGCAATCGTACAACTCCGGGTTAGTCAAATCCCCTACAGGTTTTGTCTCTTGTCTTTATCACGCCCCCAAATGTAGTCCGTACTTCATCTGGCGCAGGACTTGGACTGGCCGCAAATTGTGCACAAGGGCAAGTCTCTCTAAGATCCTAGCTCCAGGGTTGGTCCCGTTCCCACTAAGCCCCGCCCCTCACTCTAGCCACGCCCCAAAACAGTTGCACGAGGTTGAGGTTCAGTTTCCGATTTGGGGACTACAGGCTTCAGTGCGTGGCCACGCCCCCACTGTGTACAGACTGGCGCTAGAACTGGCCACATTCCCGCTACCTCCAGTCCCATACTTACCTCCTATCAGGCTCAGGACCGCCTGGTCCTAGCCCTAATCTGTGCTAGGAGACTTGCCTAGTACCTATTATAGTCCAGCCCCTAGGTTAGGCCCCACTTCCGGGATCAGACTATTCCTAACCTACGACCTTCTGATCTAGTGAAATCTGCCTTCGCTAATCCTGGTTATCCTCGGTTTCCCCCTCCAGAAATCAGCTGTGGGTACACGCGCTCTTCCTTTACACCAGTGCCGAACTCGGTGGGTGAGCGCAGCTTGTGTCCGCGGTCGCGGAACTTAATAAAGTTGCGTGCTTGTTGCAAGCCTGGCCGCAAAGGATGCTGCGCGCGCCGTCTAGGAAGTCTCGCGATAGCGAGCGGCTGCCCTTGGCTGCGGAGTGCTGCCGGGTGTGTAGTTTAGGTCTCTGCTTTGTCGCCATGACGCAGACGCTTTTTCAGCGGTACTGGGACATCCCCGAGGGCACCGAGTGTCACCGCAAGGCCTACGCCAGCACCAGTATCAGCGGTGCTGTTGGTGAGCGCCAGCCGCCCGGCCCCAAGGGCGGAAGGTGCAGGGAGGTCGTAGGGTCACTGGGGGCTGTCCGAGGGTGACCTGGGGAGCTGGGGACCTCGAGGCAGGGGCATATGATTGTTGTCATCGTGTCTGGGGAAACCGGGGGCTTTGGGGAGCTCCTGTGTGAGGTAGACTTTGTGGGGCGTCGGACTTATTCAGAAGGCGCAGGGAGGTCATAGGGTCAGTGGGAACTACCCAAGGGGGTTACATTGGAGCTGGGAATCACGCGGAATGGTACGTGGCCCTAGACTGGGTGTCTTGGGCGGTAATGGGGAGTTCGTGTGAGAGACGTTTCGGGTGGGGCGACCTGGCAGGGGTGCTGGGGCACCTGCAGGTCGTGATACATGTTGCAGGCTGGTCACTGGGATGACCAAAAGTGGTCCAAGTGGAGTTTGGCCCTTTGGAACTCGTGGAGTGGTACAGAGCCATTATCAGGACCAAAGAAGCTGAAGGATCATGAAACTTTACAAGGGGGTAACTTTGAGATTGCTTGCAGGGATTATGGTTTATTATTGGGATGCCTGAGGGGGTTACAGAAATTTGAGAAAGTTCTGAAGTAGGATGAGGTCTTTATAGGATCCAGAACAGTTGGGTGATCACGGATATCTGATGTTTTATTGGGCCCACCAGACGGATCCTAGGGATGATGAGACTGTTGGTGAAGTGAGTCAGGGACTACTGTAAGAGAAGCTTTTGGGGTGTGAGAGGACCCACAGCACTGGCATCCCTCTGCAAGGGAGACCCCTGAGTCTCACCCCTTCTGTTCCCCTTTCATTCAAAGTTTCCCTGAGAAGTACGTAGCTATGGTGGTTTTGGTCACCTACATATCTCCCTCTCCTGAAACAGGGCCTGGCAGAAGTTGAGCCTCCACTGGGAGACATTTGCATTTGGGTAGACCTAATTAATAATAGCTGTCATTATCTGCATATTTGGCAAGACCATTATCATCTCCATTTCTCAGAGGTGGAAACTGAAGGTTGAAGAGGTGTATTAACTGCCCTGGAGTCTTTTAAGCCAGGCTACAAATCCAGGTCTGCTGATGTCCTGGGGGTTACTGGGAAAAGGAATGTGTGCACAGGGTCCTTATGAAGGATCGTGAAAGGGCTGGAGAGTGAGTCCCAGGGGGTGGGTTATGTAGAGCCTGTTTGAATGGCAAGTTGTTGGGACAGTTCAGGGTGTGTGGTAGGCTGTCTATGGGGGCATTTAGCCCTGGAAAACTGTACAGTGTGAGATGGGGTCACTGTAGGAGGTTATTCCGGTGAATTCTTATGGGGAGATGCTGACATTGACTAATGCCTGAAGGGTCATGTTTGTATCTCAGGAAATTAAAGCAGGAGGGGATCTGCTGAGGGGCATGTGGAGCTTTCAGAGAGAAGATTTGAAGAAGTGGATGCTTTAGGGCAGCAGTTTTCAATCTTTTTCATTTCAAGGCACACCAAAAGTATATTTTTAGCCAGACTGGCAAAAAAAAAAAAAATGTATATTTTGATTCATTCACACTAGGCATCTATTGTGTTGGCTTTTGTCATTTTTAAAAAAGAGATTATTTATTATTTCCAGAGAGAGGGGAAGGGAGAGGCAAAGAGAGAGAGAGAGAGAGATCAATGTATGGTTGTGTTTCACCTGCCTCCAGCTACTGACCTGGCTTGCATCCTGGTTAAGTGTCCTGACTGGGAATCGAACCAGTGACCTTTGGGTTTGCAGACCAGTGCCATTCCATGACCCTGATTAAATAGTTAAGTATTGCATGTTTTAAAAATGCTTATAGCATACTAGTGTACCTGCCATAGCAAACCAATTGAAAATCACTGCTTTAGGGGATTTTGAAACAGAGAAAGACATTTATGCTGGTGCTTGTGGGTGGGAGTGTGCTTGTACTCTGATTGGCCAACACCATTAAATATACAAAACTTGGCCCTGGCTGGTATGACTCAGTGGATTGAGTGCCAGTCTATGAACCAGAAGATTGCCAGTTCGATCCCCAGTCATGGCTCATGCCTGAGTTGTGGGCCAGGTCCCCAGGGTGGGGTACATGAAAGACAACCAGTAGTCGATGTTTCTCACACATTGATGTTTCTCTCCTTTGCTTTCTCCCTCCCTTTTCCTCTCTCTAAAAGTTAAAAATAATTTTTTAAAAGATTTTACTCATTAATTTTAGAGAGAGGGGAAGGGAGAGAGGAAGAAAGAGAGAGAAACATCTGTATATGGTTGCCTTTCGCCTGCCTCCAGCTGGGGACCTGGCTGGAGACCTGGCTTGCAACCTGGTTATGTGCCCTCGCTGGGAATGGAACCAACAACACTTGGGTTTGCAGGCCAGTGCTCAACCCACTGAGCCACACCAGGCAGGGCAAAAATAAAATCTTTAAAAATACACACACATATACACACACAACTTGGCTTAAACATGCTCCCGGGTGCTCCTTCACTTACCCACTCCTTAATTCCCTGCCTCCCCTCAGCCCTCACAAAAGGACTGGTTTCATGTTTCATTTTCATGAGCTGCATAGGAGGGAGCCCTATTTCCAGCAGGACCCAGCACCACCTTGTGTGCCCCACCATAACTGTTTTAGAAGGAAGGAAGACAGTAACAATGAATGGGAAGAATGAATGAATGAATCAGGATACAGAGTAATTATTTGTGAGGTAATGATTGAATGGATGGATGTGGGTACACAGTAACTGAGTGAATGAAAGAATGTGCCCTGTGTCCAGAGGTCACTATAGGAGGCCATGAGCAGGCTGAAGGTTGGAGAGGGGATAATCGGGTACTGTGGAAAGATCTGAGTCAGAGACGCTCATGTGCTGGGGGTCTCAGCATCTGAGGAGTTGAGCAGGCTTCTGGAGGGGTAGGCTGTGGCAGGGCACCATACTGGGTGATTGCTGGGGGAGGGTTGGTGGGGCAGCCTTGGCTCTGGGATAGTTAGGGGGCTCAGATTCATTTGCTCCCAGTTCAAGGACTTCTAAGGGCATGTAGGATGATAGGAGCCTTTTCTGTGTCCAGCATGGCCAGGACCACAGGCATATCGGATGAGGTTGATAAGATGTCCCCCAGGGTTTGGGGGACTTCACTGAACCTTATCAGTGGTTGCCCTTCGGGGGATCCTAAAACCCTTGTTCCTGACCCAGCTCCTGATCAAGACTCACTAGGTCCCAGGCAGGACTGGGAGCCCCCTCTGATTAAGTCTCTTGACAAGGGGCGGAGGGATCATGTGGGAAAGAGAGTTCCTAGAGGGAAGTGCTCACAGAGCTGGAAATTCTGGACCCACTCCCTCCTTCGCAGGCTCTCACCTCTTTGAGGTCAAATGGGGACACGAGTCCATCCTGAGGTCAGGCGAAATAAGATTTGAGGGCCTGTGGACAGGCCCTGGCACATGAGAGTGCCCTTATTTTTCAGGGGATAAAATTGACATGTAGCATTGAGGGAATTGAAAGTGTACTAGAGCCCTCTTTGTAAGTGGTTCTTTTCCCATCATCCCTGGGCTGAGGTTTACCCTCCTGGGAAGTGAGGTGGCAGTCTGGGCCCTTCTCACGGTCGCTCTGAAGATTAACCCCACTGTCCAGAGTGAAAAGTCCCCCACAGCAACTCCAGTGAACTTAATCCGGGTCCAGGCTAGGGTGGGAGGCACAGCTCAGCCTGAAAGGTACCATAAGTGATTCCTGAGAAGCTAGAGCTTTGGGGACTGGGGTGAAACCCACTCCTTAGGGATGCTGTGAGGGGTATACCATAGCCCTAGGGACCCATGTGGCTTCCAGACTGCTCTACTTGGTGACCTCAGGCAAGTCACTCTGCATCTCTGAGGCCCCCTCCCCTCCCATGAAGCAATTGATATAAGGGTGCTAAGCCTGAGGTGAGTGGGACCATGGCTGTGCTTGCCACACGGCACGTGACAACTCTGCCTTGTCTGGGATGGAATGGGCTTGCCCCAAGTGGTCCCTGCTGGCATCTAGGCAAAGCTGGGGGTCAGGAGGGAGAGGAGAGATGCAGTTGCCCTGAGCAGGGTCGGCTGGAGACTGCGGAGCCGTGTTGGGCTGTGCTGGTGACCTGTATCAGCGTTCACTCAGGATACTCCAGGGCTGGCACTTAGCTCCAGGCCCAGCCCCTGCTCGGGTCCCTCATGCATAGAAGCCAGTGTCAGGCAGGGTGGGCAGGCCAATGGCAGAGATGGAAAAGCTGACAGCAGTGTCAAGGCTGAGTGGATGTGGGCAGCCAGCCAGCTGTGAGAGGCAGGCCCAGGCCAGAGCTGCCAGTGGAGAAGGGGCCTGGGTGGGGACAAGGGGGCCTTGGCAGTTCCAGGAGCTGTGCCCTTGCCAAGGAGGATTAGGCCAGGAAGCCCAGGCCCCACAGGAGAATAGAGCCTTTGATGGGAGCAAGGCCTGGGTGCCAGGGGCTCTGGGGGTGCAGCTGTGACAGCTATGCCTGCACTCAAATGGGGAGCAGCCTGGCATCAAGGCCCCAGACCCGTCCTCATGTCCTCTGCATACTGGGTTGGTGCCTTGAGGTGGGTGAGCCCATGAAGGTGGCAGGGCCCCGGGCAGGCCTTCTGCAAGAGCTGGCTCAGTCAGGCCTTTGGGGTGAGGCCTGGGGCTGGAGGTGGGGTGAGAGCCCAGGCTTTGCAGCAGCAGACCTCCTGAATTCCCAGCCCAGCTGAGCTACCTTGGGGGCACAATGGACACCAAAGGAGAGAGGATTTATCAGGTGGCCCAGAGACCTGCTCCCCAGCCAGGGCCACTCCTCAATGCAGAGGCCCAAGCTCCAAGTCTGAGCCGCCTTGTACCCCTCTCATTCTGTAGGCCTGATCACCTCCGCCTACAGCGTGACACTCAATCCCCCTGGCACCTTCCTGGAGGGGGTGGCCAGGACAGGACGGTACACATTTACTGCAGGTGAGTAAATCTGGGGGGCATATTGCTTCTCTTCAGGGTTCCTTCTGGCACTGGCCTAGCTGTCATGCCTCTCTGGGCCCCTGACTCAGTGCCTGCCCCTTCCCATCTGCCCCACAGCTGCCATTGGAGCCATGTTTGGGATAACCTCCTGCGTCAGTGCCCAGGTCCGTGAGAAGCCCGATGACCCCCTGAACTACTTTATCGGAGGCTGCGCTGGAGGCCTGACCCTAGGGGCACGCAGTGAGTGAGCTCCCCTACCCTGCCCTCCTCAGACCCTCCCTCCTCCTCTGTGTTTCATTCCGGGCCAGGGGCCAGGCATTGCCAGCGTATAGAACAGCTGCTCCAGAAAATGAGCACTCCCAGTGCTTTTGAACCTCGGACACCAGCTGGTTCAGTAGTAGTAACAGCTGCTGCACACTCACCTCACCAAGCCCTCCCTCCTCCCTTTCTCCCCCTTGCTCGCTCTGCTCCTCCAACGTGCCAAGCATCATCCTGCCTGCCCCTGGGCCTTTGCACAAGCTGTTTTTGCTATTTGAATGTTCTCCTAGATGTCAGTACAGCTCTCTCTCTCACCAACTTCACTATGTACCATCTAGGACCCCCTCCTTCACCCCATGTGCCCCTCTTTTGTCTGCTGAGCTTTATCAGAGAATTTGAGGGAACTGCCTGTTTCTGCCACCAGCCCATGAGCATGGAGAAGGTGGTGCTGGTTCTTGCACTGCCCCCCTTCCTCCTGGTGCCCACAGCCCTGGTTGACTGAACATACAGCTTTGTGGGATGCTACTCTTATCGGCCCCATGTTACAGATGCAGGGACTAAGGCTCAGAGAGGGGGTGAGGTCACCTGGGGCTCAGCAGAGCATGCCTTCCTGGTGGGAGAGGGCTGGCTCAGGCCAGCCTGCCACAGTGAAGCCACCTGGCTCTTCCCTCAGCCTCAGAGGCCATAGGCAGATCAACAGCCCTGGCCCAGCAGGTGGGGAACATCAGTGGAAGGTGCCAGCCAAGCAGGGAGGGAGGGTCCCACGGAGGGGGCAGCCGCACCGTTCTGCCTTTGCTTTGAGACCTTGGGTGAGGTTGGGATATGACATCACCCCCAAGCCTGTGAAGCATACATAGCAAGCAGAATCCTATCCTTGGCGGTAGTGTCAGGAGGTCAGGAGCAATCTGCTCCTTGGTTCATGAACCATGGGGCAGACACAAGGCCTCGTGCCTATGACCAGGACATAGGCTGAGACCCACCAACATGGCATCTGCTCAGGACCTTGAATGTGAATGTCTCCCTGCCCCACCCTGCAGTCCCAGCAGCCTATATTCCTGCCTCTCTCTCTGCTTCAGTTTCCATACACACCTTCAAAATCAGGGGGTCAAGTGACTTATCCCTTGAGGGAGGGGTGCCCATGTGGGGTGGGCATGGGCCCCACGGTGCCTGATGTCACCTTGTCCACCCTCACAGCTCACAGCTACGGGATTGGAGCTGCGGCCTGCGCCTACATGGGCATAGCAGCAGCCCTGGTCAAGATGGGCCAGCTGGAGGGCTGGAAGGTGTTCGCGGAGCCTAAGGTGTGAGCCCCACCTCCTCCCTCGACCTTGTCCCCTAACATTAAATTCTGTGTGTATTTGTTGGTGCGCATCTCCCTTTTCTCCTCCCCTGCTCTCCAGGGCGACTCAGGATGGATTTGGGAGGAACTGAGGAAGGGAGCAGATTAGGCATCTTGTTCCCCCACCGAGCCATAGGCATTAGCTGGGTCTGGAAACATGGAGGAAGTGTTGGGGAGCAGGAGCTACAGGTGGGAGCTGGGATGCTGCAGGTCACTGGGTACCTCTGTCTGGGCCTTCCCCCAAAGCCAACACCATGTGGAAAACACGCCCAGAGCCCACACATTGCCTGATTCCAAATTCTTCGGCGTTGGAGCAGAGAACCCCAGGTGGCCTGGCCCCAGAGCCTTGTCCCCATCTGACAGGTTGGGTGACAGGCCACCTGGAGCCTGAAGGGCAGGGGGCCCATGGCTGTGACAAGAAGAGAGGCAACATCCTCATCGGCTGCCACCTGCCAGGCACAGTGATTTAGGCAGCCCCAGAATACTGGCTGGCCCAGCCCCTAGGCTTTCTGCCGAACTGAACTGGCTCAGTGCATCCTGGCAGCTGGAGAGGAAGGCCTGGCTTGCTCCAGCATACTGAGCTGGTCATAAATTAAGGCTCTCCAGGCCCCACCCTGCAGAACAGAGTTGCACCCTGGCAAGGTCTAGGTTCTGCAGGTGGCCCGGGGAGGAGCTGGGGCAGGCCAGGCTGGCCACAGCCTCGGGGCTCCTCACCCAAGTTCTCCCTGTCCCTTTCTGTCACGCCCACCTCTGGGGCCTGGACGTGGTTGCAAGCCAAACTTGGAACCTTGCTTTCCTCTTCTGTCCACCCCAGGTAATAACTCAGCCGGGTGTTCAGCTAAAATTAAACCTCTGCAGAGCACAGAGCCCTGGCACTGCTACTGTCAACCGCCAGCCCCCTACTGCTCACCCTTCATTACCCAAGTAGAGCCGCTCTGGGTCTCTTCTGGCCCTTCCCCTGAGGCTCCCCATCCCACATGACAAGGGACCCTGCCAGGAGTGGGCACAGGCATCCTGAACCTGGACTTGGGGTTCTCTGAGAAAGGATGGAGACATCCCCCTGACCACCGCCATGACCCAGGAGGGGAGAGGTCCAGAGGCCTGGCTGAGCCCGGAGGGTGCTAAGCTCCCAGAGTTGCCTCCTAGTCTTTCTTGGTTCTTTCCTGGCTCTGCCCTCAGTTTTCCCACCTGGCAAGTGGGGATATGTACAGGGTCCCACAGGGATTTTGGTGAGGAGGGAAACTCTGTTCCTGTGGTGGCCGGCAGGGGGCAGAGCCCACCGCGCTTTGTGAGACAGCTGACCATCCCCAGGTCGCCATCCCTGTGGCACCCTCCAAGGAGCCACATTCTGTTCCTGCTTCCCTGCCCACTTCCTCCCATTCATTCTGCCTGAGGCAGCAGGGGAGACAAATTCTAAGAGTCGGTATCCTAGGCCCAGACCTGTTGGGTGGAGGACACTGAGGGCTAAAGGAGGGAGGGACCTGTCCAAGGACCTGCACCTGGTCACTTAGCCCTAGAACTGCAGCCAGAAGCAGATCCGCCTGTGCCTCCTCCATCACACCCTCTGCTTCCCCACTTCCTCTCCATGAGGCCCAAACCTTGTGCCTGATGGGAAGGAAGGGAAGAGTCACAGTCAGCCAGCCTCTTCCTCCCTCCCAGCCTTGGTTTCTCCTCTAGACGGCTCCAACAAGGAGCTGTGCTCACCGCCCACTCAGCCCTCACCCGGCAGGCCGCCAGTTTTGAAGCGGAACTGCCAGGCCCCCCAGAATAGGGCAGGAGGGAGCAGCTGCCTGATGGACTCCAGGGAGCCCCAAAACCTAGGCCCCCCTTGCCCGTAAACATTTACAAGGCTGTGAGGGCTGACATCATCCCCGCCCCACATGCAGGCCTCTGTCCACAGCATCCACTCCCCCCGCCCCTCTGCCTGGAACCCTACCTCCTGCCCTAGCAGCCCCGGCTTGAGACACTGGAGGACCTTCATAGAGCTCCACCCCCTACCCTCAGGTGAGGACGAAGGGGTGTTTCCAGGTTCACTTGAGGGGGAAAGGGCATGGGGCAGAGGACCTGGTGAGATCACAGGCCTGGCCTGGGTGGGGGAGGGTCGCACATTCCTACCCCAGCAGGCACTCCCTGAGGACAGCCCTGAGACACTTTCCAGTGGGGACAGTCCTACGAGGACTGTGCGGCCAGGGGGTCTGAGCCCTTTGTAATCCCAGAAAATGTAAGCAATCCAAGTAAGACAAAACTAGAAAAACGCCAGAACCTTTCCCACCTGCTGGCCACTCATATTAGTCCTGTTTAACATGCCAGAAATGGGCCCAGAGAGGTGACCTCAGAGGGCTGGCCTCGCAGCAGGCACTCAGTCTTGTTCCTTTGTTATTAGCTACTGGTAGGACACGGACACGTGTAAATTGTCTCAGATCTTTTGGGTGGAGTGGTCACGGTGACTGGAACAAAATCAACCCAGTGGGGCAAGGGGATCTCAAAAGCAAAGTTACACCTCCCAGATTTCTTTACCAAGTTAATGTCAGATGTGACCTGGGGTACCTGTTAACCAGCAGGAGGAACACATGGCTGTGGAGGCCTCTTGGGGCTGTGGTTTGCCCCTGATGCGTAGGCCCAAGAACCTGAGTCCTTTTGCTCTCTCACCGCCCTGTGAGCCCTTCTGTCCACTTCTCTCCCTCTCCGTGCCCACCCCCCAGGCCCAACCCTCATCATCACAGGCTTGGACCCTCCACCCTGGTCCCGGCTCCCACCGGTTCCCCGCCGATGGTCTGTTCTCCCCGCAGCAGCCACTAGAGGGCGCCTCCCTCTGTCTGCTTGGTCACCCTCGGCCCCCATGGAAATTTCCTCCTAGATGGAAAATGTTATGTGTGTGTCCAGATCCCCCCCACTTCTTACCACCGTCACTGCTTCATCCTTCGTCCAGGCAGTCTCCATCTCTCCATGGGTTGCTGCGCCAGCCTCCTCCCTGGTGTCCCTGAGTTTAACTCATTCCCAGCAAGAGGTTCTCCCTGCTGAAGCTAAGGAGTGCCTGTTCAGCACTCGAGTAGGCCCTGCCTCTCTGCTCACTGCCCTCCAGGGCTCCCACCTTATTGGGGTAAAAGCCCAAATCCTCCCTAGGTGGCCCACAAGCCCCTGCATGCCCTGCCCTTCATCCCTTCCCTGTCATCTCTCCCTCTGCCTCACTCAGTGCTCCAGCCACACAGGTCTCCTGGCTGTTCCTCTAAACACCAGGCATAGTCCTGCCCCAGGACCTTTGCATTTGCTGTTCCCCTGCCTGGAAAGCTGTTTCCCCCAGAAGTTCCCACAGCCCTCCCCCTCACCTCCTTCAGTTCTCAGCTCAAATGTCACCTCATCAAGGCCTCCCTTATGCTCCATTGAAATGCCATCCCACCTGTCCAGCAGAGCACCACATCCCTTTTATCCTCTTCCACTTTTGGCCATAGTACTTAGCAGCTTCTAAATCCTATGTCACCATCACATGTGTTGTTTAGTGGGATATAGGTCTCCTTGAGGGCTGTGATATACTCTGGCTGCCACCTCTGGGTCAGCACCCAGCCTAGAAACACTGCTGGACTCCTTCAATGTGTGGCCCAAATTCCTGGATGCCAGCTCTGGGCAGGGTCTCCCTCATTCCATCCCATTAGACAATGGCTGTGGGGAGGGAAGCAGGGGAGAGAAGACACCCGTACTCAAGAGTTGGAACTCACCTGCATGTGTTTACCAAGCATCTGTGTGTGCTAGGCATGGTCTTGAACCTAGGGTTGCAGTCAAGCAACAAGGTCCTAGTCTTCCCGGAGCTCAAAGTCTGGTCTGGAGGAAGAAATAGTAAAACAGACAGTTAAAAAAAAAAAGTGCACCCTGGCCAGCTAGCCCAGTTGGTTGGAGCACCATCCCCATATGTCAAGGTTCTGGGTTCGATTCCTGATCAGGGCACATACAGGAGCCAACTGGTGAGTGCACCAATGGATGGAGCAGCAAGTTGATGTTTTCTCTCTCTCCCCCATTCTTCTCTCTCTAATAACAATAATTTTTAAAAATTTAATGGGCATGAACTGTACTTCAGAGATAAAACCAAGGTGACATGAAAGACACAGGAGAGATGGTGAAGGTCATCCTTAGCCAGGTGTGGTCAGAGAGGGATCAAAAGAAGGGTGTTCCAGGCAGAAGGAACAGAGAATGCAAAGGCCTTGGAGCTGGAACAAGCTGGCTGAATAACCCTCTCGCAGTGACAGCTAGGAGGCCATGCAGTGGGTGGGATGGACCAAGAAGCCAAATCAGGCATCTTGCCCATGTGGACACAGCAAGTCAGGGCAGAATTTACTGCCATGGGGAACATTAGCCGCCAGATACCACAAAACCTATACCTCCATTGTAGTCGGCCCTTCTGGATGAACACATCTTCCTTGTCCTGGCAAAGACCCCCCTGGAGCAGCGCCAGAGGGCAGCTGTAGGAGAGGGCCAGAGCCTGAATGCCTTGGGGGCGCCATCCTCGAGAGGAGTGGAGATTTTAGAAAGGAGGCTCCACCTGTTTTCTGGCTGGAATCTGGCCGGGAGGGGAGGTGGGGGGGTTTCCACTTCCGCCCTTCCCTCAAAGCCGGGCTAGTCACCACTCAAGAGTCTGGAAAGGGGGGCAGAGCTTTGTCTCCCCCTCCCTGTCTGGCTGTACATGTAGGGCTCGGAACCCAGTGCAGCAAGCCCCCAGTTCCCTGGACACAGGTCCTCTCAGGCATCCCCTGCCAGAGAAGACTTTGCCTGTGGGAAACTGAGGCAGAGAGCAGTTCCTCCCATCCACCCAGGCTATCCCTCATGTCACTCCCTTCAGGTCCTCCTTGGGTTTGGGGGCCAAGCAAAACCTGGCTCATTCCCCAGCCCCATGGTGGTGCTTACAGGTCCCTCCTCCCAATGGCTTCCCAGAATGCTGGGTGGTTGGCTGAATCTTGAGGGGCTCCGTCAGGCCTGGCCCCAACCCAGCCCATGTGTCACCTCCAGGGCCCCACTGGGCTCTGAACATTTGCTGAACCAAAGCAAGAGAGGTGTGAGCCAGGAGGAAACAGGGCCCAGGGCCCATGGGAGGGTTTTCAGTGCAAATGGGGGCCTGAAAGTAGACTCATGGCCTAGCTTAAACTGCCCTCTCCATTTTTCACACCCGTCCCGGCACTTTACTGTTGTTATTGTTTTCCAGCCATCTTTCTAAAATATACTGTACATGTTAGCCCTGGCTGGTAGCACAGTAGATAGGTGCCGACCTGCGAAACCAAAGGTTGCTGGTTCGATTCCCAGCCAGGGCGCGTAACCAGGTCACAAGCCAGGTCTCCAGCCAGGTCCGTAGCTGGAGGCACGTGAAAGGCAACCATACATTGATGTTTCTCTCCCTCTCTGCCTCTCTCCCTTCCTCTCTCTCTGGAAATAATAAGTAAAATCTTCGTATATATATATATATATATATATATATATACACACACACACATACATGCACACTGTACATTTTAAACAGTTTATTATATTGGCCAAATTTATTGACTTAATGGAAAGACTCACTGCAAAGGGGACCCCCAAAAAAACTGGAATTTATAAAGAATTGTCAATTCTTATTTTGTTTAAATGTCAGTTGCCTTCAAAGTACTCTCCATTTGATGCAATACACCTATCGAGATGTTTCTTCCACTGCTCAAAACAGTTTTTGAACTTGTCAATCTTGATGCCTTTTAGTGCTTCTGTGGTTTTTTGTTTCTTTTCCACATCAACAAAACATTTCCCTTTGAGGACTCTTTTCATCTGGGGAAACAACAAGTCACTCAGGTGATATCAGATGAATAGGGAGGGCAGGGCATGGAAGTCATGCTGGTTTTAGTCAAAAACTGCTGAATACAGTGCAGTGTGGGCAGGTGCACTCATAAATCACCCATCATAAATAAACGGGCAAATGCAGTAAAAGTCTCTTCAAAAAAGTTCATGGAGGCCAAACACAGCCTCTTAGAACAACACCAGCTGGTACACTAATATAGATGGGTTTCTAGAACACTCACCTAG
This sequence comes from Noctilio leporinus, assembly GCA_004026585.1. Classification (NCBI taxonomy): domain Eukaryota; kingdom Metazoa; phylum Chordata; class Mammalia; order Chiroptera; family Noctilionidae; genus Noctilio; species Noctilio leporinus. Next base: position 140,354 of record PVIW01003511.1, on the reverse strand, counting down.
CAGGGAAGCCAGGACTACAAGGGACCTACCCTCCAGAAAATAATTATATTTTTTTATAGGGTTCACCTTGTATTTTATTTTATTTCTTTAGAGTTAAACATTTTTTATTGTTTCTGCTATTATAGTTGTCCTCATTTCCCCCTCTTTGCTCTCCTCCCCTCAGCCTGCCCTGACCCCCATTCCCACAGTCAGTTCCCACACTGTTGTTCATGTCCATGGGTCATGCCTATATGTTCTTTGTCTAATCCCTCCACCTTCTTTCAACCACTCCCCACCTGCCCCCTCCTCTCCATAACTATCTGTCTGTTCCATGTTTCCATGCCTCTGGTTCTATTTGCTCATTAGTTTATTTTATTCATTAGATCCCAGTTATAAGTGAGATTGTATGGTATTTGTCTTTCATTGACTGGTTTATTTCACTTAGCATAATAGTCTCCAGTTCCATCCATGGTGTCACAAACAGTAAGAATTCCTTCTTTTTTACTGCTGCTTAGTATTCCATTGTGTATACTGCATCCAGTGAACCACAACTCTTTTATCCACTCATCTACTGATGGGCACTTAAGCTGTCTTAAAATCTTGGGCATTGTACCTAACACCACTATGAACATAGGGGTGCATATATTCTCTTGAATTGGTGTTTTGGGATTCTTTGGATTCCCAGAAACGGAATCTCTGGGTCAGAAGGCAGTTGTATCCTGTATAGTTGATTTTTCAATAAGTAAAACAGACCAGGTCCACAAAATTTAAAATAAACCGAAGGGTATTCAGAAAAAAATGTCTGCCATCCATCCTCCCCAGCCTTGCCCCCACCTTTCTCTCTGCCCAGAGATCGTAGCCAGGTTTCTTGTTTTCCCCTCCAGCCATGTTCCACACTGAAACAAACATGTCTGTATATTTTCTTTCCCCTGCAGAAACATGTCACACTGTTCCTGCTGCTCCACAGATCTTAGTCTGGTTTCATCATAACAATACTCCTCTGATCTCTACAAAAAACTCTCTTGCTTTTTTTTCCTTAATTTTTTTTTTTTTAAAGATTTTATTCATTATTTCTAGAGAGAGGGGAAGGGAGAGAGTCAGAGCGAGACAGAGACATCAACGTATGGTTGCCTTTCCCCTGCCTCCAGCTACGGACCTGGCTAGAGACCTGGCTTGCAACCTGGTTATGTGCCCTGGCTGGGAATTGAACCAGCGACCTTTGGGTTCACAGGCTGGCTCCGATTCACTGAGCCACCAGCCAGGGCTTTTCCTTAATTTTTATTTATTGATTTTAGAGAGAAATAAAAAGGAGAGGGAGATAGAGACATCATTTTGTTCCACTTATTTACGCATTCATTGGTTGATTCTTATATATGCCCTAAGCGGGGATCAAACCCACATCCTGGCCAGGACCTCTTTTGCTTTTTAAGAGCTACATAACATTCTATCCTGCAGCTGGATTGTTGTTCCATTAAGGCACATTTCCTTATTCCCAGGTTTTTGCTACTGTAAATAGTGCAGCAAATGTCATTTTGTATATGGGTGAATATACTCACAACCTTCCTGAAAAAATGTAATTAATAAACTTATTTTTAGAGCAGTTCTAGATTTACAGAAAAATTGAGCAGAATGCGTAGAGTTCCCATACACCACCTTGCCCCCAAAAGATGTGCAGTTTCACCTAGTACTGCATTAAGACCTTGCATCTGTGGCTGCATTTGTTAGTCAATGAGCGGTGCACTGACACATCATCACCCCAAGTCCGTAATTGACAATAGGGTTCACTCTTGGTGTTGTGCATTCTGTGGCTTTAGGCAATTGTAAAATAACATGCACCCACCATTGTAGTATCACACAGAGTAGTTTCACTGCCCTAAACATCCAGTGCCCCACCTATTCATCCCCACAAGGCAACCACTGATTCTTTTGCTGCCACCATAGCTTCACCTTTTCCAGAATGTCACAGAGTTGGAATCATGCAGTTTGTAGCCTTTTCAGACTGGCTTCTTTCACTTAGTAGCATACATTTAAGTTTCCACCATGTCTTTTCATGGCTGGATAGTTCGTTTCTTTTTAAAGGTTTTATTTATTTATTTGTTTATTTATTTATTTTTAGAGAGGGGGAAGGGAGGAAGAGAAACATCGATTGGTTGCCTCTTGCATGCTCCCCACCGGGACCTGGCCCTCAACCCAGGCATGTGCCATGACAGGGAATCAAACCAGCAGTCTTCCAGTTCACAGGCTGGCCCTCAACCTAATGAGCCATACCAGCCAGGGTGCTCAGTTCTTTTTAGCACCAAATAACATCCCATTGTCTACACTTTCCACAATTTACTTACCCATCAAATATTGAAGGACATACGGTTTGCTTCCAGGTATTGACAATTTTTTTAAAAGATTTTATTTATTATTTCCAGAGAGAAGGAAAGGGAGAGAGGCAGAGAGGGAGAGAAACATCAATGTATGGTTGCCTTTCACCTGCCTCCAGCTACGAACCTGGCTGGAGACCTGGCTTGCAACCTGGTTACGTGCCCTGGCTGGGAATCAACCTTTGGGTTCACAGGCTGGTGCCTTATCCACTGTGCCACCAGCCAGGGTGGTATTGATGATTATGAGTGAAGCTGCCATAAACATTATATACAGGTTTTTGTGTAGATACAAGTTTTCAACTCCTTTGGGTAAATATCAAGGGGCACAGTTGCTGAATCATACTATAAGAGTAGGTTTAGTCTTGTAAGAAATCATCAAACTGTCTTCCAGAGTGGCTGCACCACCCGCAGTCCCACCAGCCCTGACTTAGAGCTCCTCCTCCACATCCTCAGCAGCATTTGGTGTCAGTGTTCTGGATTTTGGCCATTCTGATACGTGCGTAGCAATAGCTTTTTTTTTTTTTTAAGATTTTATTCCATTATTTTTTAGAAAGAGGGGAAGGGAGAGAGGCAGAGAGGGAGAGAGACATCAATGTATGGTTGCCTTTCACCTGACTTCAGCCACAAACCTGACTGGAGACCTGGCTTGCAACCTGGTTATGTGCTCTGACTGGGGAATCGAACCAGCGACCTTTGGGTTTGCAGGCTGGCACCTTATCCACTGTGCCACCAGCCAGGGCTAGCTTTTTTTGTTAAATATTCCAATATTTGTTGAGCTTCCCCCAGGGAGCCAAGCATGGTTCCAACATTTTTCATACAATGTGATTTCTTTGCCACCCAGGATAGGAAGGAATTGACAGTGCTCCATTTTCAGATGGGGAAACAAAGGTTCAGAGAGGGATAGCTACATGTCTAGTGTCACACTGCAAATGGGGGTAGAGCTGGGACTCAGTGGCTGACTGCAGGGCACTTTGGCCTGCAGTGTTGCAGACCCTGTGCTGGATGCTAGGAACACAGTTGTGACCACGACAGGCCCAGCCCACACTCCCAAGACTCCCAGTCCAGTGCAGGAGACAGACACGTGACTGAGCCATTAGAATTCGGGCTGACCTGGGCTGCAATGGGATGGCACAAGCAGAGGGGGACTGAGAGGAGGCACCTGATCCGGTGTTCAGGGGGGTTTCCAGAAGAAGGGAAAAAGAGTGACCGAGGCAGGAGGAACCACATAAAGGATGGCTCAGAGGTAAGAAGGAAAGAAACAAGGCCAAGAATCTCAGCTCTGCTTCTGGGGGCCAGTCAGCCCCTTCTCTGGGCCCCAGTTTCTACTCAGCATGGCTGTGAAGCTTCCGTTACATCCACAGGGTAACAAGCTTGGGGTGGAGGCTGGCATCTGGGGAGCTAAAGGGTGGGGGGAAGCCAGGACTGGAGGAGCAGCCCCCCACCCCTGCATCTGGAGCTCTCATCTCCAGCTCATGAGAACCAAGCACCAGTGGTGGTGACCAGTGAAAGTGGGCCAGAGATGCAGTCCCTGGCCTCTGCCTGTCTTCCTGCCCCTGCCCCAAATTGGACACTTCCTGCCTTGGGCCAGCCCCCTGGTGGGCCGGGACTCCCCACCCCCTCACCCCCACTCACCCTCACCCCCATTAGTGAGACCGCCTGCTGTGGAGCTTCAGGCCCAGGTGTTCCTGCCCACACTCTGGCCCTGTGACCACCATTAAAAATGAATAATGAGCCCAGAAGCAGGCAAGACCTGGAGGGGGTTGGGCCGATCTGCTTCCTGTCCTGCCCTCCGTTCCAGCCCCTGGGAGGCTCCCTAGGGGTCACCTTGCTGGCAGTCTGTCATCGCCTGCCTGCCCTCCCTGGGACTCCCCAGCTAAGGTCGTCAGAGTAAGCAAATAAAAATTCAAACGACCAGTTTCGTTTGAACTTAGATGCAAAATGAACCACATTTTATTCCCTATCCCATCAAATACGAGAGACATAATTACACTAAGACGTGATTCGTTGTTTATCCAAAGTTCAGATTTAGCTGGATTCTCGCTGGCGCCCTTTTCTAATCCTGCCCAGAGGAATGAGGGCCTCAGTTATTCTTCCCAGGTTTTGAATAAATGCCCAGATACTGACCAATATTAACCCATCAAAGGGACCCTGTCCCTACAGGATGCTGGGGGCCTCCCTGTCAGCTCTGCCCCCTCTTAGGTGCTTGACCTTGGGACTCCTGGGAGCCCAGGAAGGAAAGGTCCTCTCCTGGGGAGGTTGAGGACGCATCTATCTGCCAACTGCATTCTTTTTTCATTCTTTAGAAAATATTCAAGAACTTTAATTGGACACGTAACCTCCCCAGATACTCATTCCCCCACACACACACGCAGTGAACCAGACAGGGAGCAGTATCTATCTATGCAGTGACTCGAGAGGTCCCCAGGAGAAAGGGAAGGGTCACATGTCTGCCTCCCTCCAGTTCCCGCTTAGTAGGGTCTGTCACTTCCCTGGCCTTCAGCAAGGCCTCAATGGCAAGAGTACAGCTCCAGAGTCCCGGATTCAAATCTGCCCCTGTGTTGTGTGCCTTTGAGTTAAGTGCTTTTTCTCTGCCTCAGTTTCCTCACCTGTAAAATGAGGCTACTACTACCAGCAATTGTACCTGACTGTTGGGTTCATTGAGAGAATTAAATGCATTAATATAGTCAAGGAGCTTGGTTTGGCACAAAGCTAGTGCTCACTTAAGTGACGGCTGGTCCATCCAACCTCCCTTCTGGCCCCCCAGGGAGGGAGGGGCTGAGCGGGAAAAGAAGGCTAATTTTAGCCCTGATGACACCCTCTGGCTGCCGGCCTTGTCCAAACATCCTCAGCCAAGCATGAGGTTCAAAGCGTCCCCTGCCCCCCAAACTCTGACATCCAAGGAGCCTGTTTATTCATTCCTGCGCAGGAGCATTCCTTGTCTGCCTGTGCCTGCTGCCCCGCTCCCACCCAGGCCCTGTTGCTCACCCTGTGTCTCCCAATTTCAGGACCACCTCACCTGTAGACCCTTGGAGACCGCTGCTGACCTCAAGGTCAGGGTGGGGGGCCAAGAAAGAAAGTGGGCAAAGGTTACTGCTGTCCCAAAGTCCAGAGTCCCCCAGAGTCTGTATCTAATTCTCCAAATAAAATTCTGAGCTTCCGGCCCTGGCTGGTGGCACAGTGGATAAGGTGCCGGCCTGCTCATTCAAAGGTTGCTGGTTCGATTCCCAGCCACAGCACATAATCAGGTTGCAAGCCAGTTCTCCAGCCAGAGCCGTGGCTGGAGGCAGGTGAAAGGCAACCATACATTGATGTCTCTTTCCCTGCCTGTCTCTCTAAAAATAATGAATAAAATCTTCTTTTTAAAATTAAAAAGAAAAGGATTCTGAGTTTATGTCTGTGGTGACTCACAGACAGTCATTCATTTGGCACCTGTTTGCTGAGCACCCGTTGGGCGCCAGGCCTTACTGGCGACCTAAACCCTGTCCCATGGGGCTCCCTGTCTTGGGGCCAGGCAAGGACAAGCCAAGATACAAGGAGAATTTTCCAAACTACTTAGTACTGTTCATGGATTCATTTTTTCATTCATTCGTTCATTCAAGATATGTGTCTTGAGCCCCTCCTGTATGCCAGGCACTGTTCAGGTGCTCGAAGCTCAGCAACAACCAAACAGACCAAAATCCCTTGTGGAGCTGATTTCCTTGTGGGGGACAGAGGCATGAGACAATAAATGATGTGAAGAAGTCAAGCAGATACTCTAGCTAAATAGTAGTACTTGATATGGAAAAAAAAAAATGAAACAGAAGAGGGGGTGGGCAGTGCTGGTGAGAGGGGGATAGTTTGAAATAAAGTGATCCAATAGGGAGATATTTGAGGGAGACATACGGGTATCAGGAGGATAGAGTTCCAGGCAGAGAGAATAGCACATGCAAAAGTCCTGGGGTACGAACACTGAGAAGGCCCATGGGGAGATGCAGCAGGACCTGTGGACTTTGCCTCTGAGATTGATGGGGGCCCTCAATAGGTCTTGAGCAGAGGGTGAGGCAGATGTAGCCTGAAATTCTCCCATCTGGTTCTCCACTTGTTCCAAGGTCAATCCCCAGAACAGCCTTTCTTTAGATGGAGGGCCAGGCCAGGGTTGCAGCTGGTCCAGGGACCACAGTGGCTGCAGGTGGATTCTGACTATAAGTGAGGACTTCCAGGACACTCAGAGAGCCTACCAATGGGGGTGGTGGGGGACAGAATCTGGGCACATCTTCCACATGTGGATTCTCCATTTGCCTGTGGCAGGGCCAGGCCGGTGCTGCACTCGTCCACATTCCTGGCTCCGGTTTTTGCCAGTGGAGGGACAGGTATCTCAGAAACCTGGAAAACATCCTCCAAAAACAAACCAACAAAACCTCTGCTTTCCTATCTCCTTGTCCTGACAGATCTTCCCTGAATAGTTTTTTTTTTTTCTTCCCCTTGTAAAATACCTTCACTGGCTTTTCTGATTCCAAAACTGCCACACGTGCACTGTACCAAACCTCCCCAGAGCCAGAGAAAGGGCCCTTTGTTCCCCAGCCCCTGTATTCCCTGGAATTTTTTGTCTCCCAGCAGCAGCAACGCATCTACACGCTGTGTTGTTTTTTCACACAGTTTTGCAACGGCCTTTTTTCCACTCGACAATAGATGGCCCCACAGCTTTTATTTGCACAAACTGGAAAATGAAGCGTGTCTGGCCTCCGCCTCCTCACCTACCGCGAGCTGAAATTTAAGCCATGTGAACCCGGCTCCTCTAGGGTGCCCGGGGTGGGCAGACCCCAACGTGCCAGGGGCCCAGGGTGAAGAAAGGCAGAGGGCGGGCAGCGCTGGGGTGCCAGGTTTCTGTCACCTCAGGCTTCTGCATGCAGCAGCCCCCAGCACAATCTCCTGGGCAGGCAGAAGCTGTCTTTTTTCAAATGCCACAGGAGGAGAAACTGAGACCCAGAAAAGGCCAGGAGTCCTGGCCAGTGGGTTTCCGGCCTCTGCCCACAATTCTACCCTGTCGAGAGGGTGTGCAGAGACCCTTGAGGGTTTTGGGAGGATCAGCTGGTGTTGGCTTCATCTTGCAGACGGGATGACTGAGGCCCAGAGAAGTAACATAGCTCACCCGAGGTCACACAGCAGCCAGAGGTCAAAGCCTGTTCTCTGAAACTCTAGCAACCAAAAGCTCTGGGGTCAGATAGACAGGCTCGGGTGCCAGCCAACCTCCACCTTTTAGGGGCTGCAGGTGGAGTCTGCCGTTAAACGAGAATTTCCTGAATATTACAGAACATTCTGGAGTTGGAAAATTGCTGCTCTCTGGAGGATGCCAAGGGAGACTAAGTTGGGAGTAGGTATGAATTCCAGGCCCTCTCTGAGCCTCCATTTCCCTATCTGCACAGTGGACTCTGGGGGTCTCTGTGATGCCACTGACTGGGACTGGGGCCGAGGATGAAGGGGGCACCCATGGGTGAGAATGTGGAGGGGGGGTCTGGAGTGCTCCTGCCAAGCCTGTCTGTCACCCCAGGCCTGATCCAGCCTTGCTGGGTCCATCACTCACCTGCCACCCACACCACACTCCTGGGGCCCCTCTTCCCTCTGTATGACGCAGCCAGGGGTCTTGGGAGGCCAGGCCAGGACTTCCTTGCAGGCTGGGCCAGGGCTGTCCCTGGGAGTGAAGGCAGGGCACAGGGTGGAGCCAGGAGTCCTTTTGTCCCTGTGGTCACCACCTTCTGAACTGGCATCTGACAGCTGAACCTCTAGCCCTTTCCCCCTCTCTTTATCTCTCTCTTTCTGGAAGTTTCTCTCAGTCTCAGAGGGGAATGGGAACACTCCTTGAATTTTGGGTACCTGGTTAAAGTGGGGAAATGGCAGGGTACCCCACATCTAAACCCAAGCGCCTTCCCACATGTCCCAAATTGTGCATGTGGTTCATTTCTCACCCAACCACTCCCTTGGCTGGCAGCCCCAAGGCTCCAGGGAGAATGAAATCTCCTGCAGGCTGGCCACTCCACCACCCACCCAGCCCAGGCCGAACAAGACTCTGGGGGACTTGAGGTAAGCAGAGACCCAGCTCCTGCACCCTGGTTCCAGCTCCTCCTTAGCCTGAGGGAGGAGGTCCTCAGTGTCCCAAGTTCTGGACACTGAGGCCAGCACCTTCCTGGGGAGGTCCTGCCTGACATCGGCTGGGGAGCCCCTGGAGAGGCCAGGAGTCGCTCAGGTCACACTGCAAATCCAGGCCAGGCGCTGGTTCCATGGGGCTGCAGACAGGGGGCGTCTTCTGACCCCTCAGGCTGGACCCCTGTGGCTGAGTGTTGGGCCAGCTGCACACCCTGATGCCAGGAGGCCTCAATTCAAATCCCAAATCCCCACCTTCTCCCCGCTTCCGAGCCGTGTGACCAGACCATAAAAATGTCAATCGGTCTGAAATAAAATTGTAGGTGGTTTGAGGCTATAAAACTAAATCATGGGAGGTCTCCTGAGCAAGGTGGCACTCAGAAGGAAGAGGCTGGGGCCAGACAGGGCGTCCTGGTGGGGAAACCGAGCGCCAGTGCGGAGGGCCTGGGGAGGGGAGGGCTGGGCTGCTGTGCCCAGTGACCACCAAGCATGACCTCGGGCCAGTGCAGGTGCCTGCATGGCCGTGGGGCCACTTACCGTGGCTCTGGTGGGGAGGAGGGGACCTGACTTCCTCTATCCCTAGTCCCTGTAGAAGAATAGGAGGCGTCCGGGTGGGTGGAATTACTGTGATCCGAGCCCCAGATCCCCCCCCCCAGGACTTCCCCTTCTGGACAGGAGGGACCTCTGCTCAGGATCGGAGCTCAGCTGGGGCTGGAGCTCAGCCTGGCTCTTCCTGACCCCAGGAGCACTGTCCCCAGGGCCAGCCAGGTAGTCCAGCCGCCGTTGTCCGGAGCTCAGGCCGCAGCAGGCAGGGTTAGGGGCTGGCATGTAGTAAATCCCATCAGCAACCCCCACCCCAGGCTGCTCCTGCTCCAACCTGCACTTTTCCTGTGACCGGGTATCACAGGGGCCTTGGAGTCTTGAGGCATAGTTGTAGGTGGGGACCCTTTCTGGCCATATCGTGGCAAGTGGCTCTGAACCAGAAGGCCCAGAAGCAGGGGACACAGGGGCTGCAGTCTCAGCCCCTGAGAAGCTATGAAGTAAAGGCCTCCTGACACCTTCCTGGCTCAGCCCCAGGGCAAATGAAGCCCCTCCTGATTCCTCAGGGGCATCCCAAAATGGCCCGTCTTGCTTGAATTCTCCCCTTGCCAGGGAACTCATTCCCTCTGAAGGCAGGAGCCGGGAGGGCCGCCAGTGCTGCCAGCACAAGCCCGACATAGGGAGAAACTGAGGCTCTGAGAAGGGCAGTTCGTGACCTCCCATCCCTCAGCAAAAGGCAGGGCCGGGGTTCCCACCCAACACACTTGCAGACCTAGCCAGCCAACCCTTGACCACGATGTGGCCGAGGCAGAGCCCCACAGCCCTCCACCAGAGACGCTTCGGGGCTGAAACCCTCTCTTCCCGGCTCCCCTGCCCTTCCAGCTTTTCTGTCCTCAGACGGCTGCCAGCTCAGCAGGGGGTGTGGCAGAGTGTGGCCAAAGCTATGATGGGGACACACAGGCAGCTGTGGGAGCCAGAGGAGGGATCTGATCAGGCTGGGAGGGCAGGGGAGGCTTTGGTGGGGAGGGGTATGTACTGAGCCCTGAAGGAAGACTGGAAAAGAACAAGGTTCCAGGGCAGAGAGGGTCCCTGGCAGAACGGTGGTGTCACTGCAGACCCCTCGGTGCATTTGAGACTCTGAGTGACTTGTGACAAAGACCCTCTCGCTGGACCTTGGTTTCTATATCAGCAGGGTGGCTCTCTTGTCTTGGCCATAGGCCCAGGACATGGTGACATGAAGACTGATACCTCGTGAGTTATATTTTAATAAGTTACCAGATAATTCCACCTGCCAAGGAGTGAGCCATGAGATTTGGATCACTCTCTTCTATGAATGCCCTGTCCTGGAAGAAACCCCACCTCCACCCACCTCCTAAACCTCATGGGACCACCACTGGCCCCCTGAAAGGAGCTGGACATCCAGATGGTGGGGCTCTAGGCAGTGTGAAGCATCCTCACAGAGGTGATTCCTTGTCTGGGAACAGGGAAGTGAGGATACCTGGGAGCTGGACCTTGGGCTTGGGCCTTGACTTGCCTGCAGCTAGCCCCCTTCCCCCGGCCTCCCGGTCTCTGCTCTGCTCCCACCACACCTCTGTTTGAAGCCGTGCATGCTCCCTGTTGTGTTGGTGCTGAATACTCCAGATGTGGCCCAATGTGGCCTGGCCTGGGCACCAGGTTCTCACCTCCTCTCCTGAGCATGAATACCTGGCCTTACTGAATTGCCTTCAGTTTTCCTGTTCCCTGTTGCCTCAGGGCCTTTGCATATGTTGTTCGCTCTGCCTAGAATGCTCTTCTCTCCTTTTTACTTTGGGAACTCTTGGGCTTTAGCTCACAGATCACATGTCCGAGAAGCACACTCTCCTCATTTTATACCTATTATAATTTTATGTCTACCTATGAGCTTCCACATGTGCTGTCTGTCTCACCCACTTGCCTCTTGCAGCATCCTCGGGGCCTGATGCTTAGCGTGGACTGAAGGACTGTTGATTAACTGAGAGACTAACTGAGGGGGTGGGATCTGGTGGAAGTGAAGGTGGGGAAGTTTGAAATGCAGTTCACCTGCCCCTCCCACACCCTAAGGAACTCCTGGCACCTCCCCCAGCCATGGAATCCACTTTGAGAACCATAGTTTAGATCAGCCTTTTCACTTCAAGGATGAGTTGATGGTATACCCAAGGCCACAGGTGAGGCCAGGATGACAACTCCAGCCCCCAACTTGCTGCATTGCCCCATTGGATCTTACAGCAGTCTTTAGGGGAGTCCCACAGTTTGCTTTGGATGGTGACCCGGATCCTGGGACAGGACACCCTGGATTACCTGATGGCAGGTGTGAGGGCTGGACTGAGTTGTGCTGAAGGTAGAGGTATATTTCCTTCTCCTCCCTAGTGTCACCTTATCCACACCCCAGGAAACCAGCCATGCTCAGTCCTTTCCTGCTGGTCAGCTGCTAGCTATACCCACACGCTGCCCCCCAGGCAGGGCTCTTGGGGCAAATGCACCAGATACCCCCTAGGAAAAGCCTCCTGGCTGCAGGGGTCCTTCTGGGTACCTGGTGAAGCAGGGGTGTGTGAAGTTGCCAAATCAGGAGGAACTGAGTGTTTGCCTGGAAAGTTCTGGATTAGGAACCCCATGCCTCCTAGCCCCTGTAGCATCCGAGAGCTCTCATCCTTCCCAAGTTTGGATTCTCTCCACCCCAGTCTGGTGGGAAAGGAAGACTTGGGCTGTAGTGGGTTTTTTGTTTGGTTTTGGGTATTTTTTCTGATCTCTGTGGTGTCCCGGCACCGTGGCATTCTTCAGTCCTTCTGGCTAGCTTGGGTTCCACTTGGGAGGGATCTCAGTGCTGGTCTCCCATTCCCCCCACCCTCAGTCTGTGCTCCTCAAGGTCACTGCCAAGGACTTCCATGTATCCTAGGAGGGGCCACCGGAAACCCAGGGCCCAACCTAAAAAGGAGGAACTTTATTTAAATTGCATGTATGTATATTAACCTCTGGGCATGGTCAGAGTGCAGCCTTCTTTCCCCTCCTGCCTTAGGTTGTCTCGTTGAAGGTTTGTCTTTTGGGTGGGTTTCTTTCCAGAAACATGGATGTGAACACGTAATTCCACATTCTGCTTCCTTTTAATCCCAGTAGGCCACTGCCAGGTCCTTCCCTGGAGGGTGGCGCCAGCTCTGCGCAATAGGAGGAGCCTACCAGCCTCCAATAGCAGGTTTTAAAACAGCTTCACTGAGATGTAATTTACATCCCATACAGTTCACCCATTTAAAGCATACAATTCAATGGTTTTTGCCATATTACATTATTTAAAAAATCATGACCAAATAGCCCTGGCTGGTGTGGCTCAGTGGGTTGAGCGCTGGCCTGAGAATCAAAAGGTCACCTGTTTGATTCCCAGTCAGGGCCTGGGTTGTTAGCCAGGTCCCCATTTGGGGGTGTGCGAAAAGCAACTGAAAAGATGTCTCTCTCCCTCTTTCTCAGTCCCTTCCCCCTCTCTAAAAAGAAATAAATAATGTCATTAAAAATAAATATTGTGGCCAAACATATATAAAATTTGCCATATTATCCATTTTTAAGTATGCAGTCCAGTGGCATCAAGTATATTCACATTGTTGTGCAACCATTATGACTATCTGTTTCCAAAACATTTTTATCACCTCCATCAGAAGCTCTGTAAGCAGTATGCAATCCCTCCCATTCCCTTTCAACCCTCCCAAACTCCTGGTAACCTGTAATCTACTTTTTATCTCTATAAATTTACCTATTCTAGATATTTCATAGAATGGAATCATGCATTATCTGCTCTTCTATGACTGGCTTACTTCACTGAGCATCATGTCCTCAGGGTTCATCCATGGTGTGGCAGGTGTCAGAATGTCCTTCATTTTAGAGGCTGAATAATATTCCATTGTCTGGGTGAACCACATTGTGTTTATCCATCATTTGTCAAAGGACATTTGGGGTGTTTGCAACTTTTGGCTGCTGTGAATCATGCTGCTGTGGACATGGTGTATGAGTTATCTGTCATGTCTCTGCTGTCAGTTCCTTTGGGTAGGTACCTAGGCATGAAATTGCTGAGTGATATAGCAATTCTATGTTTAGCTTTTTGAGGAACCGCCAAACTTTTTTCTGCCACATACAAGGTAATTTTAGATTTTTTTTAAAAGATTTTATTTATTATTTTTTAGAGAGAGGGGAAGGGAGAGAGGCAGAGAGGGAGAGAAACATCAATGTATGGTTGTCTTTCACCTGCCTCCAGCCAAGGAACTGGCTGGAGACCTGGCTTGCAACCTGGTTATGTGCCCTGACTGGGGAATCAAACCAGAGACCTTTGGGTTCACAGGCCGGCGCCTTGTCCACTGTGACACCAGCCAGGGCTAAAAGATTTTATTACTTATTTTTAGAGAGTGGAGAAGGAAGGGAGAAAGAGAGGGAGAGAAACATCAATGTGTAGGAGTAACATTGATCGGTTGCCTCTCACACGCCCCCAACTGGGGATCAGGCCCGCAACCCAGGCATGTGCCTTTACTGGGAATCAAACATTTCCGTTTGTACGATGACACCCAACCCACTGAACCACATCAGTCAGGGCTATTTTCTGTTTTTTAGCAGCCACATTAAAAATAATAGAATAGAAAGTTAGTAGTAAAATTAATGTTAATAATATATTTTACTTTACCCATTACACCCAGAGCATTATCTCAGTATGTAATCAATATAAAAAATTATTTTTTAATATTTTATTTATTATTTTTAGAGAGAGGGGAAGGGAGATAGGCAGAGAGGGAGAGAAACATCAATGTATGGTTGTCTTTCACCTGCCTCCAGCTGGGACCTGGCTGGAGACCTGGCTTGCAACATGGTTATGTGCCCTGGCTGGGAATCGAACCTTTGGGTTCAGCAGGCTGGCGCCTTATCCACTATGCCACCAGCCAGGGCTGGGAATAGCCATTTTTAAACATAAATGAGCATCAACTCCCATTCCTCAGACACAGCAGCCACATTACAAGAGCTCAGTAGCCATACCGGGCTAGTGGCCAGTGAATTGGATGATGCAGATGTAGAACAGTTCCCTGATGGCAGAAAGTCCTGTTGGGGAGTGCTGGGCTGTAGATTTGAGCTCCACCTGCAAAGTGGGAGAGAAGTTTCTGGTTATGTTGAAAGGGCAGAATTGGGATTCTGGATCATAATGGTTCTAGCTGTGTGTACTTAGGCAAGAAACAAATGTGTCTGGGCCTCAGTTTTCTCATCTGTGAAATGGGCAGCTCCAGAGCTGCACACCCAAGGTAGTAGATTTCTGTCCAGTGGTTGAGGTCTGGGGTTTAGGAGGACTTTGTGACCACCACTGGGGACAGGAAACACTGAGAATGGAGGGAAATGAGCCAGCACGGACCCAGAGGAGCTGTTTTTGAGCACTGAATGAATGTGAAACACCAGGTAAATATAAAATCAAGTTCACACTGGCATCCCTGAGCACCTTCTTTGCTCAACAGGCCAGGCTTTCTTTCACCCCCAGACCTTTGCATTGACTGTTTCTTTTGTCAGGAACATTCACCCCTGACTCCTACTCCACCTGGTAAGCTCTTATGTAACCTTCAAAACGCAACGCTATTGCACCCCTCCCAGACAGAGCCCCGGATTTAAGCGTCAACTCTAGGGCGCTGGAAGTCTCTTGTTATTAACTGTCTCCTACCACAGGCTGGGGAAGAATCTAACAAAGGTGAGAAGGGTCAGTGTGGTACCTGAGAGCTATTGGGACCTATTCCACCTTCCCTGGGCTTCCCTCCCCAGGTAGAGAGGTCATGTTGCTTAGTGGCTGGAAAAAAATGGCCTCGGGTCAGACTGCCTTTGCTGGAATTCAGCTCTGCCATTTCCTCACTCTGAGTTACTTGGCCTCATCTGTAAAACTGGGATCATACCAGTGCCTGCCTCAGGACTCATGAATATTAACATTGGTAAACTATGTGTGCCCCCTAGGTGCCAGTTATTATTTTTGTTATTAATGATACTGTCTCCACTTTCCCTCCTCCCAGCTGCTCTGACCCATGGATCTACTCAGCTGGGTCAAGACATGATGTCCCTGGTACCATCACCTCCTTGGGGTGCTGTTGCAGCTGCTTTTGGCTGTGCGCTTCTTCTTCTACCTGTGTGTGTCCCACAGGCCCATATGGTCCTCTAAGTCAGCAACAGACTCTCACCACAGCTCCCAAAGGATGGGCAGGGCCAATGTCCTCTGCAGGAACCCCACCAGGTCACTCTGGGGGTCCCTCACCCACCTGCCCCTGCTTCTTCTGTGGACAATGGACATTCAAGATCCCACAGCTCTGTCGCACTGCTCAGAGCTGTGGCCCAGCACAGCCAACTGCCAGCTGGCCATCAATGGCAGCATGTACCTTCGGGTGGATGCAGCCCGCGTGCATCCCTGAGAGGTAGGCTACCGACCGTAGGAGCAGCTTCCGACTTCCCCAAGGCCACCCAGCCAGCACTGGGTCTTGTTTAACTGGGAACTGCCTGGCCACTGCCTACAACCGAAAGTCCTGTATGGACACCTCAGTCTCACCATATCCTACCACAGAGGCTCAGACATCATGCGGTGGGCCTGGCTTGAGCCATGACCTGGCCAGCCAGCCGACACAACGACCAGCCTCTCAGCCAACACCAAGTTGGTGACCAGATGGTGTCCAGCTGGAGGAAGGATTCCACCAGATGCTTTAAGTTCATCTCAGAGTAGACATGTATAGGTGTGCCCACAAGCCACTGCCCCAGGGGGTCATGACTGAGTGGCTGTCCGGTACAAGTTTTGCCTGGCTTTTGAGAACCTGCACCCCTACTACCTCATGGAGAAGCCAAAAAAAGAGTGCCGTGCAGGCCTAGACCAGAACCGTGGCGTTGGGCCCCAGCAGGAGGAACAATTCCTGACACCCGACACCTCCATCCACATTAGGACTTTCAGAGGCCCTAGGAGCTGCTGCTGGGGGACGAAGGCCATGCCCATGATCTCAGTTATTTCCGCTGGCAGGAGTCGCTGCAGCCCAGATCCTTCAGCTGGGCCTGGCCGGTCTATGAGGCCTGCTGGAGGCGTATCTGGGGTCCAGCTGCCAGCCAGCCTGAGGCCTCACCTGCCAGGGGCCTCACCTACTCAGAGAAGCGAGTGGGAGAGCGTGCTAAGGACCTCACCTGCTAGAAATCCCACCTTCTGTGGACCTTGGTTGCTGATCTCACTAACCTGGGATTTCACCTGCTGGGCACCTCTGCTGCCAAAGATCTGGGCTCTGGAGGACTTACCTGCCTGGGGCCTCACTCACGGGGGCAGGTGGTGGAGGGGACATCTCACCTGCTGAGGATGTTGGGTCTGGGGACCTTACCGTCCAAGCACTCACTGCCTGACCTCAGGTCCCTCCCACTAGTGATGGCTCTGGTGGATCTGCTTGGGGTTACGATTGCTGGTATAGCTGCCTGCAGGACAGGCAAGAATGCAATACTGGCACCATTTTCCATATAGAAGCACTGTAGTGAAAACTGATGTGTCCTCCCTTATTCTAGAACAGCAGTTCTCACTCCAGGGCAGCTCTGTCCCCCAAGGGGACACTTGACAATGTCTGGGGACATTTGTAGTCATCAAGTCTTAGAGTGGACTGATAGCATCAAGTGGGTAGGGGGTCAGGAATGCTGCTCAAAAGCCCACATGGCCCCCTAAACCCAGAAGAGTCAGGCCATAAATGTCAAGAGGTGGAAAACCCATTGAGATCAAGCCCATTGAACAGAGTAGGGAGAGTCAGGCTGAAAGGGACCAGAAAGTGGAGGCCAGGCTGTCTTGAGGTCAACATGAGGCAGGGCTGGCCCAAGGGCAGGGACCACCCCTGGAAGGGCAATGGGGAGAGTGTGGGATGCTGTATGTGTGACATGTGATGATCATGCAGGGCTTGGAGCATGACCATCAGCGTGGATGTGAGTGGGAATGTGTGAGCCTGTGTCCCTTTTCTTCCAAATGAGTGGTGACTCTGAGGGTGCCCCTCTCTGTGTGTGCAGTTCCAAGTGTGAATAACAACTTAGTGTGTAAGCATGGGGGCTATGGATCTGGGTGTGATTCTGTTAAGTCCCGTGTGGGTGGCAATCTCTGTGCCGTGTGTGTATGTGTGTGTGTGTGTGTGACATGAGCTGAGAACTCCCACCCCAGGGGTCTGTGGGGCAGCTCAGTTTACATTTCAATTATTTAGCGGGTTAAACCAGAGCTCTGTGGTTGAGATGCAAGATCTGGGTGGGAGACTGGGAAGTTAAGGTCCCAGGAGGCCAGGGGAGGGTACACACACACACACACACCCTGAGGTAGTCAAGCTTCAGGGGCTACAAGCGAAGGCTCTAAGGCCCATTTTCCCACTATATGTCCTGAGCCCAGCAATATCCCCTTTTGAGGGTCAGGGTCATCTACATGGGGAAACTGAGGCTCAGCTTCTGCAGTGTCTAGAGACTCTAGCCTCTGCCATGCCAGGTTGAGTCAGTCCAAACAGTGGAGGAATCCATCACTCCAAACCTCAGAGTCAGAATACTGCGGGGGCAGGTAGGGACCCCAGCCAGGCTCCATCCTGAAACTGTCTTCCAAGCAGACCGCCCACTGACTGGGGCCTGGCTGCCAAGCCATACTTTTGGAGCTCCATGTAAGTTCTGCCTGTTAGCTGCCTCAAGTTTCTCTAGCTACAACTGGGGCCCTGGGCAGCAGGGAGCTGGGAGATATTTCTGCCTGGTTAGGTGATCCCCTTTGGGGGCTGCTTCTGACGCGAGCCCTCCAGCTTCTGGACCCCGGATTGGGTCTGGAAAGGATTTGGTGTTTAGAGGATGGTGTTGAACCCAGATGTGTGGGAAAAAGGGGATGGGGCCAGTCTAGGGAAACAGTAAAGAGGGAAGGGGATGTTCCTTTGGGAGCCCCCAGCCTGAGGGGCTGGAAGGGAAGAGTCCACACCCTTTAGTCTTTTAGATGCCAGCCCCCCGCTTGCAGCGCCCGCCCAGTCACCCGTTCCTTTTCAGACCGTGGGACCGGCTGATCCCTCCTTGTGCTCTGGGAACTCAACACCCTGCCCCCTTCCAGGGCCTGCCAAGCATCAAGGTGACACCGCGGGCAAATCTAAACCCCGCCCAGCGCTTTTTCCGTCCTCCGCTGGGGCTCGTCATAAATCCCCCCCTCGAGCTTCGGCCAGGGTTTTTATGGGCCAGGACCTAGATCCCTCGGGACCCTCTCTGCCCCAGCAGGCGCCGGTTTCGGGCTGGACCGGGCTGGCGCCCTCCCCAGACCTACCCCTGCAGGGAGACGGACAGCGCGCGAATATTTTTAGCTAGTAAAAGGAGATAGTGTCTGAGTTCGTTCTTAGGGAGCTGACCTGGCCTGAGGATTCGTCAGGTGAGGGACGCGGAGATCCACCAGGCCCTCAGTCTCCTCTGCAGAGTGACTCCCCCTTCCTCTACCGACCTCAGTTCCCCCTTCCCTCCCCAGAAGCACATACTGTGTGCAGGTGGAGATGGGGACACGCTGGGGAGACTAGGTCCAGATGGACCTGCCTCCTCATCTGCACTGACTCCATCCTTGCCCAGAAGCACATCTTGCGGGGATGAGACACACTGGGGAGGAGCACGTAGACCTGCAGGGAGGTGAACTGGCCTGTCCCTGCTGACCGAGCCCCAATTCCCCCCATCTCCCCACTTGTACCTCGGAAACAGGACCCTCTTTGGCTCTTTACCCCCAAAGCAGATGGGGTCTTCCCGCCATTCTGCAGGTGATACCTGCACCCACCCACCTTTCCCAGTGGAGACGGTGCCACTTCCCCAGACGTCCTCCTACCCCTCCAAGAGGTGGCCACCCCTGGTGCGCACAATCAAGACCCAGCTCAATTTTCCACACTTTATCTCTGTACAGTTATCGCACGAGTCCCGAGGCCTCGATGGCATCTTCTGCACCTGCGCAGTCCGTCGCGGGGTGTGCCAGGTGGAGCTGTGGATGCAGTCGGGGCAGGGGAAGTGGCCGCCGCCTGGCCGGGACCGGTGAGGTAGGGTCACACGCAGGCGCACTCGCGTGCCGACAGCTCGTGCACCGTGTGGTAGCGGCTGTTTACGTCCAGGAAGGACACTTCGTCCTCGTAGGCCGTCGGGCGGCAGCAGGGCTGCGCGCGAACCCTCTCCCGCCGCACGCGCCGCTGCTGGCGCAGGCGCCGCAGGCCCAGGTCGTAGAAGCGCGGGGCCGCCTCGCACGCGCCTGCGCAGT
Organism: Noctilio leporinus; assembly: GCA_004026585.1. NCBI lineage: Eukaryota > Metazoa > Chordata > Mammalia > Chiroptera > Noctilionidae > Noctilio > Noctilio leporinus. The sequence goes on along the minus strand of PVIW01003511.1, from coordinate 121,106 downwards.
AGCGGAACAGCACGGTCTCGTCCGACGCGTAGCCCAGGTCCAACTCGCTCACGCTCACCTCCAGCTCGCGCAGCCCGCACGGCCGCGTCCTCGACCGCGCACGCGCGCGCCGCCGCCGGGGCCCCGCCCGACGGCGCGGACTCGGGGACCTGCCGGCCCAGGGCGCCAGCTTGCGTAGGTCCACGGCGTCCGGGGCGCCCTGCAGCAGTGCACGGTCTGCGAGGGGAGGGAGAGGAAGAGGCGGGGGTAAGCGGGCGGGCGGCAGGGAGCCCCCTACCCTCGATATTCCCCTGCAAAAATGACTCTTTGGGGACGCTGGGGCGCTGGCGCCTCTGCCTAGGTGGTGTTGAAGGGGTGCCTATTCGGACCCCTATGCTTGGCCCCATGGTACCAACACCTCTCCCTGGATCCTGTCCCTATGTTGAGCTGCTCAGAGCCTGGCCAACCCTTTCTGCCTTGGACCACTGTCCAGCCTGCTCCCCCTGATCTGGGCTCAGCCACTCTCGGTACCCCCAACCCCCACAGTACTGTCTGTGGATCCCGCCGTCTGTTGGCTCCTCCAAGGCACTGACACACCCTCTCTGACTAGTGTTGGAGTGCTGCTTCCCCCTGTATGGGGCTCTGCCTCACTTTCTGGGGTCCCCACCAAAAGCCCTCACATCTTTGAGCCCCTGGGCTGCTCACAACCTCCCACCCTGTCCCTGCTGCTCCATTGTGCAGTGGGACTCAGTTTCCCCATCCAGAAACCCAAATCCAGGTGTTTGGGCTTCTCAGAACACATAAAGAAGCAGCAGGCACTGAGGCCTTTGTGGGGACCCCAGCACATGGAGTGGCAGCAGCTATTGTCAGGGCCACTCCCATGTTATTGGCAAGAAAACTGGGTACCCAAAAGAGCAGAGACTTGGCCAAGGCCACACCACTAGCAGGTAGTAGGAAGAGACACAAACCCAGACAGCATTCTTCTTGCCTCTATTGAGTGCCCAAGCTTGGCCCAAGTTCAGCTTTCTTCTCCCACAGCTGCTGAGAGGTACCGAGAGTCACACAATCCCAGGGTCCCATAGCCTAAATTTATTTCCCAAGAGACTGGCCCTGCCCCAGCACAGTAAGTCCTTACTTAACATCGTCAGTAGGTTCTTGAAACTGCAGCGTGAGAGCAAAGAATGAAACCAGTTTTACCAAAGGCTAATTGACATAAACAAGAGTTAAGCTCCCACGGCATCTCATCATTATAACAAAACTATGATTGAGGAAATAACTTTATTCGAGGACCGGCTCTACTCCGCAACCCCAGGAGAGAAGTGCAGAAGTTGGAATGGCTGATGGGAGGCTCCCAGCCCCTGACAGGTTGCAGTCACACGTGTGCTTGGGAGAAGAAATCCTGAGTTGAGCCCTCATCTGCCCCCAAGGCTAGCGCACCAGACTATCAAAAGTAGTTTACTGGGAAGCCTGAGAGGGAGGGACTGTCTGTTGCCCTGGAGGGTGTCTGTTTCCGCAGGAGGGCTCAGAAAACAGTCCAGCCCAGGTTCTGAGCCTGGCTCTGCCACTCGTTGTACAGCTTCAGGCAGGTGATGGCCCTGCTATGCCTGTTTCCTTCTCTGCTCAATGCTGTTTGCAGAGTGCAGAGCCCCTGCTATGGTTGTGGCTGGGAGGATGGAAATTGGGGATGGGGTGGGGCACCTGAACAGCCTTTTCTGAGTCCTTGCAGCCCAGAAGGAGGACTGGGATAACCAGCACTGTGCTGTAGGGTTAGGTTTGAGCCTGGCTCACTTCTGGTGCCTAAAATTGCACCATTTAGTGTGCACGCCCAAGGTGTGCATCTAGAGTTAGCTGGGGTGTAGTGAGACGACATACCGATGGCCAGTTAAATGTGAATTTCAGATAAACAGTGAATAATCTTTTAGTGTATCTGTCCCTGCATCCCTGCCACATGCACAGGGTCTGGAAAGGAAAGAGAAGAGATTTGCTCCCTGCCCCGCCCCCCCCCCAGCCTGAAATTCCACTATCAGCGCATTAGTCTCAGGGCCCAGAACATTAGGCCTAGTGGGGGATCAGCAGCCACTCCCTTCCCCCAGTACAGCCGGGCTCAGGCACAGGACACAGGGCTGGCAGGCACCACCCATGGGCTGAAACACTTCCCAGTGGATTCCATCATTGGTGCTTTGCCCCCAGGACCTGGAGCACTAGCTTTTAGGGGCCCTACCCAGGTCCCTGAGACCCAGTGTCCTGGAAAGGACTTTGTGGTCTTTAAGGGCAAGTGGTGGGGGCGGAATTGAAGTCCATTCTGCAGGCCACCCTTGTCCATTATGAAGACAAGAAAGGAGGACTGTGTGGTCTAGCAGGGCGGGTGTGCATGCAGTCACTGCCCACAGGCGCCATGCATGTGCCCAGCCTGCACCTACACCCCAGCGCCTGCCCACACAGGCACACCATGTGTACATGTTTATGCACACACAAGGCCAGGGCCCAAGCAGATCTTATAGGGGACAGGCGCCAGAGGCAAGTGGAGAGCTGGAGCAAGTGGCCACACTCCCTACGTGGGTGTTTCACTTCTCTACCTCCCTGCCTTTTCCACATCTGTCTTACTCACCCTTGTCTGTCTGTCTCTGTGCCTCTCTATATCTGTCTCCCCACATCTAGGTCTCTGTTTCTAGATCTCTTGCCTTCCCTCTTCTTGGTTATCAACCTAAACAGGTCAGTGGGGCCTCTGGCCCAGCTCCCCTTCCCCACACTGTGCTGTCAGGGGCCACCCAGCTGAGTTCCTAGGTCTAATCTCCATCTGGCCCCCAAGGGATAGAGCCTAATTCTTTGTCCCAGTTCCCCAGGAGCCACCCCCACCCCACTGCCAGGCCAAAGGGGGATTTGCACCCTTCCTCCACCCCATCTTTAAAAAGCCTCTGTTGCCCTATTCCATTGCCTGAAATTCCACCAGTATGGCCACCCCTATGTTGGGAGTATCTGACCCAAGACCAGGGAAGGGGCTTACACTGGGCCAGGCGAGCGATCCGGGCATCCAGGGTGCGAGGTGGCCGGCGCAGCGGGGCTAATGCGGGTCCAAGGCGGTGGCTGAGGAGCAGGCCATCCCGACACATCCAGATGGAGAGCACAGAGCTGCAGAGCACCGAGGCCAAGGCCGCTGCCTTCCAGCGCTGCATCCTTGGCCTGTGGGCACAGGATGGTCAGCCCAATGGCCTCGGTCAGCCAGGCAACAAACAGGCACAGGGTACTGGGCCAGGCACTGGGGACATAGTGGGGCCCCTGATTTTGAACCATGGCTGCTTAATGATCAATAATAACAGACATGATTTAGCAAGGACCCACCAAACGTGGTTGTGAATAACACTGCTAAAGAAGGGGTGGGCTCTGTGCCAGAGGTATCAGGGAAACCACCCTAGCTGGGGGTCCCAGAGTGCTTTCCTGAGAGAGCTGAGGAAAGTTAAGACTTGAATGAGACTTGAACAAGGATAGGAGCTGGCCAGGTAGAGGAGAGTGGCATCTCAGGCGGGGGATCAGCCAGTGCAAAGGTACTGAGGCTGAACCAAACTTGGCCAATCCAGCCAGGAAGGAGCCCAGCGAGTTTGGGGAAAGAGTGAAAGGTGAAGGCATTCCCAGTAGGGGACACTGTGGGACAAGTGTGGCTGGGAAACTGTTCTTAGAACATTCTGGAAGGCAGGACTTGGGGTTGAGTCTTTGTTCCCTACATAAGATGTCCTTGGGAGTGACTTCCGGCCCCTTTCAGAGCCTGGGTTTACTCTTTAGACAGGTAAACTGATTGCTGGAGAGGGGCTGCAATGAACCAAAGCTGCTCTGGACCCACTTCCAGGCTATTGCACAAGCCGATCCTTCCACTCTGAACATTTTTTCTCTCTCCTCACTCCCCATTTCCCTCTTAGTTTGGACCAGCACCTCCCTCAGGAAGTCTTCCTTGACTGCCTGCCCACCCCCAACAAGCTCTGAGTGTCCCCCATTAGAATACCCATTATTCGGTGCATCATGCTTAGTGTACACAGTTTTTAATAACCCCTGTGCACCCCCACAACCGTGTCAGAGCAGCTCCCCACTGCCTGGTGGCCCCTGGCCCCCGTTTACATTCCCCCACCCGGCTGCCTGGTGCCGGGCTGCGCAGGGCCTGGCGACAGGCCCGGTGTAAACATTTACACAGAGCGCTGAAAGCCGGCCTGGACGCATATCAGCGACTGTGCTCGGGTGCGGGGTGCCCTGCGCCCTCATGTGGGGACCTCGGCACGAAAGCAACTCACCCAGGAACAGGGCAGTTACTTGCATTTCATTTGTGTGTTTTTTGCGTTGTATTTGTGTGGGATCTGAGTAGGCCCGGTGCTGTGTGGTTACACAATGCCCTCCCCTGTAGGTATTTATTAAGTGCCTGCTCTATACCAGACCCTGTGCTGAGCCCAGGGGAGAGGCAGCTATCTTCATTTTACAACTGAGGAAACTGAGGCACAAAACGGATAGGAAGGGACTTGCTCAAGGGCATTTGGCTAGAAAAGAAACTGTGATTCCAACTCGGGTTCTTTAACACGAGACACATCACATGAGCTGGACTGGACTGGGTTGTGTGTTTAGGAGCAAATGCTGTTGAATCACCCCAAGGACTGGTATCACAATTTTTTATGTATTGTTGTTGGTAGTGGTAGAAATGAGCTCTCAGACATGGGGGCATGTAAACATACCCCGTGCCAGCCTGGGTATCTGAGGGCATAGCACTTGCAAAAGCCTGGGAGCAGGACCAGGCTTGGCTAGTTGAAGGAACAGTGAGGTGGCCCCTGTGACTGGAGCAGAGTGAGGGAGGGGAGGTGACAGGTCATGCGGGGTCTTATGGGCTGCAGGTAGAATATTTCATTCTCAAGGTTGTATAGCAAGCAGAGGTCAGCCCATTTGTCAGGTGCCCAAAACCACCCCCTTTATTCTTTTTTGAAAGTTTTTATTTATGGATTTGAGAGAGAGAGAGAGAGAGAGAGAGAGAGAGAGAGAGAACATTGATTTGTTGGTCCACTTGTTTACGCATTCATTGGTCAATTCTTGTACGTGCCCTGACCAAGGTTGTAACCTGCAACCTTGGCATATCTGGACAATGTGCTCTAACCAACTGAGCTACCTGGCCAGGACACCCCCTTTATTCTTAAAAATAATTTTTTAATTCTTACCCAAGGATATGTTTTTATTGATTTTAGAGAAGAAGAGAGATAAGGATACATCCATGTTTGAGAGAAACATCGATTGGTTACCTCCCACACACGCCCCAACAGGGAACTGAACCCACAACCACATGTATGCCCCGCCTTGGAATCAAACCAGCAACCTTTAGCTTTGAGGGATGACACCCAACTGAGACACACCAGCCAGGGCAACCCCATTTATTCTCAATGAGCACCTACTACATGCCAGATCCTTTTCTATAAACAATGCATATTAAGTCATTTCAACTTCACAAGAATATCCCCATTTCACAGATGGGGAAACTGAGGCCTTGAGTAGTAACATGACTTATCCAAGGTCACAGAGCTGAGATTGGAACTCTGGTGGCCTCAACCCCAAGTAGGGGGAGATGGCAGGGAAACCCACCAAGGCTCAAGATGGCAGGTGAGCACAGCCTTTTCTTGACCCCAATACCCTGCCTGCTGTCACACCCAAGTCTTGCAATAGTGTGCCTTAGTTTCCCTGTTGGAACAAGGCCCCTGCACAGCACCAGGCCGAGGTCCTTTGTCTCTCCTAAGGGCTTAAGAGGGGGCTGAAGGGTGGATGAGACAAGAGCCAAGAGATGGCCTGGCCAGAGGAGTCCTCCCATCCCCCCGTAGCCTTGAAGCTATAGACCCACCAGAGCTCTGATGGGGGACAGGAGAGCAGGGGGGCTGACAGTGGAGGGGGCCCAGCAAGCCAGCTGATAAGCATCTGTTAACAATGGGCCTTTCTATAAGGGGGTCACCCAACTGGTTTGTCTCTGGCACAGACCTGACCCTGAGAGGGTGATGTGGGTGTGGCGGAGGGCACAGGGAGGCGCCAGGTGTGTTTGTGTAATGGAGGCCTCTAGACTTGGGGAGGTGGGTGCCCTCACAGAGCATCTGGGACTCCCACTCACTCATACCCAACATCTTATTCTTGCACACACTGTGTCCCACTCACACATGGGTGTTTTCACACACTCAATACCATATCCCATTTACACACTCAGTGGTTTCATACAGTCATGCACTTGGACATTTTCACATACATTGGAACCCTCATATTCACACACTTGAGCACTATCACACACACATTGGGCATTCTCACATATCCAACATGATCACACTCACACAATGGGGTGTTTTCACACTCCTACTCAAACATCAGACTTGGATGTTTTCATCCTCAATCTTTGAACATTACACATACATGTCCACACAATCACACACTCCTGCTTTCACACTCACATAATCAAACATGATCACACACATTTGAGCATTGCCATATGCATACACTTTGGCATTTTTAGACTCATGCATTATGACACTACCACACACACGTTAGTGTTTTGCACTCATGCACTTTCACACTTGGGCAATTTATATTACATTCAAACATGACCACACTTAAACAGTACCATGCTCACACAGTAGTGTGATTGCATTCTGGCCACATGCTCATGCATGCAGGGGGCATGCACACACACCCTCAGTGCTGTTGGGTCTTCACTGCTAAGATACCAGAAGAACAGTGAATGGCACCCACCCAGTGGGCAGTGAGTGAAGCACATGGATGTGGGGGAAGGCAGGATGACCCAGGAGGGTCTTGCCCTGACCTGATCACTAGCACCCAGCCAAGGGTCACATCTGCTGACATCTCAGGCACCATTCACAATGCCCAGATGGGGACTGGTCAGTTCCCTTCCAAGCCCTCAGACAACGTCCACATCCTAGAGAGTCTTCACAGTTGGGGGAAGGGAGCAAGCTTCCTACTCAGGGGCCAGACCAGCTGAACTGCAGCCAAAGGGATGGAGGCTAGACCTCCATCTCTAGCTGAAGTCCATAGTCTGAGGTGGGGCAGGAGAGGAACCTGAGACTCAGAGAGGAGCAGCGATAAGTAGCCCAAAGTCACTCAACCAAGCAGGTCCTTCCAATTATCCAAGGAGCAGACAGTCAGGGTGAAAGTGTGTGGGTGTTTCTGGTAGCTTCTTTGGTGGTGCCGGGAAATGCTACTCATTATCCTGGTGCTCAGGCAACGCCCTGGGGCTCCACCTTTCCAGAAGCTTCCCAGGGCAATCCCCCAGGTATACCTGTTCCCAGGGTTAACAGCCTCTGCCCTGCAGAGCTCCTAACCTCAGGGAGGCACCTGCTTCATGCTTGTTCCCAGGAACAGGAAGGATGAAAAGTGACCCTTCCCTCAACCCACTAACTCCTTTAGTTGGGGGAGGCCTGGAATCAGGACCTGACCCCATTGGGCAAACTCCTACTCATCCTTCAAAACACTACCTGTTAAAGCCCCTCCTCCAGGAAGACTTCCCTGCTCCCCATTTTGGCACCCTTGCCACAGGTCCCTCCCTTTTGCCCAGCCCTGCAGCATCATGTCTATGTCCATGTCTGTCTTTTCTGGAGTAGGGGTTTCCAGAGGGACAGCCTGGGCTGGGTTATTGCAATAATTCTGTTCACAGAGGCATGAGCTAGCTGCAGCTCCCAGGCTCCATTCACGCTTTTGGAGCCTCCCTCCACATGCACTCTTCTCCTTCCTTTCCCCTTCACTCCTGGACACATCCCTGGCCATCCCATAACTCAGTTTCCCCATCTTCCAAAAGTATCCAAAGGGGGCCTCCTGGCACCATGGGATTGCAAGAAAAACCTGGGACAGCTTAATGGTATGGCTAGTGGGGCTGTCATCACTGCCCACAGGCAGAGTGAGCCAGGCTGTGAAATACCTGGGCAGATGTGCGGAACCCTGCCCACAAGGAAGGGCATGTGTCTGGGAACATTGCTGCATGTGGGCTCCAGACAGCTGAGTTTGGATCTCTGCTCTGCCTCTTCCTGGCTGGGTAACATGCTCCTCCCTCTCTCTGAACTTCAGTTTCTGCATCTGTACAATGGACTGCCCAGGAGCTCTCCCTCATTTGGAGAGCCATTTAATTAATTCAACGAGTTCTGCAGATCTGGCTGATGGCAACAGCTGGGCCCGGCCCTCAGACACACATGCTTGCAGGCTTGTACCCCTGTTTTCCCCATCAGCACTGACAGCTGGACCTGTTCCTAGGAGAGTCCTGCTTGTCTCCTCTCCCCAAATGGCCCCTGGGGGTCCACTGATGGGGAAACTGAGGTCCCTTGACAAGTGGGACCTAGGCCTCTCTGCAAAATAAGAAATAAATTCTGCAGCCCACAAAAATGTGTCCCCTCCCTTAGAGGGCCCCAGGGCCCGGCCCCACCCATGGTGGGGATGGGGAGGCCAGGGCAGCCTTGAGCTGGCAACACACATCTGGGGGTAAACCAGGAACATCTGGTTAGCACAGCTGGTTCCGATGCTGTGTCTGCGGGGGCTGGGAGCCAGCCCATGGAACAGCCTCATGGCAGGCTTAGTCACAGACAACCCCAGCAGATCAGACCCTTCCAGGCCTGGCCAGAGGTTGGGGCATAGCCTCACTTCTTCTCTCAACCCAGGAGTTGCATGCGGCCCACCTACTAGCACTTCCACTGGCCCCTGCTACTCAGAATCAAGTATCATCCCAAACCTGTCTTAAGGGGCTCTGGATTTGTCTTGGCCAAAGTGCAGCTGCGGGGTGAACAGAGAGAGTGACTTCTGGGGAGGACTGTGTTGGTTGCTTTGTAATAATGATAGTAGTAAACTAATAGTAATCCAAGCAAACAACACTACTAGTATAAGCAATTTACATGTAATGACTCATAGCAAGGTATGGACTATTTTATTCCCATTTTGTAGATGGGAAAGCTAAGGTCCAAAGAAGTGAAGTGACTTGCTCATGTCAACAGAGTGTAAGTGGCCAGCCTGCAATTTGAACTCAAGGGGTTGGGCAAACTCCTACTCATCCCTCAAAGCCCTGGCGCCAACACCCCTCCTCCATATTTCTTAACCACTGTATCATATGGCCTCTCTAACAACAATACGTTTTAATACCTATCAATGTCAGCTATTCCATTTATTTAGTGCCCAGCACTGTGCTAAGAACTTTCCACATGTTTAACTCTCTCCACAGTCCCTGGAAAATATCATTATTACTAGCTCTGTTTTCCACACATAAAAAAAAAGTTACAAAGAGTAACTGAGGCTCACAGAGGTAGAGGAACTTGTTCAAACATGTGGTTGAGCTGAGGTTGAACCTGGCTCTGACTCCAGACTTGTTCTATCAATGGCTCCACAACCCCTGAGATCTGGGTAACAGGGGTAATGATGAAGGGGAGAGGAGACACAGGCAGAGTATGACAGGCTCTGCTTTTGCAGGGGAAAATGGGGCTGAGCTTCAGGGAAGTAAGAGGTTACCTCAAAGACATACAGCAGAGCAAAACTAGCAAGTGACTAAAAGGCCAGAGATGGCAGAAAGCCCAGGCTGCCAGGCTGGGCTCTGCCCCTAACACATGAGCTCAGCAACCACTTACTGAGCCCCTACTGTGTGCTGGGCCAGGCAGGGAACCCTGGATGACCAAGGCCAACCTGGGCCCCACCCTTGCCAATTCACTGTCCAATCATAGCAATGGATTATAAATGAGAAATAAATATGGTAATTTAGATATTGATAGTGTAACAACAACAACAAAATAAAACGAGGTAAAGCAATAATGACTAGGAGCTGCGTTGAGGCTGAGTGGTCAAGGAGTGATTCCCAGAGGAGGCAGCATTTGAGCTAGGTCTAGGTGAAGATCTGTGGACAGCATTCCAGGTGGAGGGAACTTCGGGAGCAAAGGCTGTGAGACAGAACCGTGCCTGTTCAAGGTGACCAGTGTGACTGAAACAACACAGCCAGGGAAAGTGCGAGGAGATGAGGTGGGAGAGGTCACAGTGGCCCTGTGACCTGCCTGCGGTGTCAGTCCTCCACTCTCCACCAGTGCCTGGAGCCCCATTCTCAGGGAGGCTGGGTTGGGGAATGTGTGTAGCACAGGGCTAGTTCAAACCCGTAGACCCACCATTTCTAGCCTAGCCTTCTGCAGCTGGCTGGTAAAATTCTCACCTTGATCGCACCAGGCAGGTCTGGGGCTGGCCCTGTAGGCATCTGGGGCAGGCAGGAGGGAGCTCCCTGGGGAGGGATAACAGGATCAACCTAATGAGGCCTGGCACAGCACACAGCTGAGCAGCTGGTGTGGGGCCTAGCGGGTGGCGTGAGGGATGTGAGTCCTCTGAGCATGGCCAGGAAATCACACAAGGCTGGTCAATGGACAGAAAGGGAAACTGAGGCACAGACTCCAGGCACAGCTTGAACTCTCGTTTCCTGGGAACCAGGGCACTTGAGTCATTTCTTCCATCTCCCTAAGTTCAACTGTTGCCTCAGGTCCCCAACACACTGAGCTCTTTAGGCACAAATGGTGTCCTCCCTTTGGGCCTCCCTTTCCCCGTCTGAAAACTGGGATCTATTTGCTGCCAGCAGGGGGCCTCCATTAATTTCTTCCTGCCTGTCCCCTCTAACCCACCTTGGGAGACCAGGAAAGGCACATCTGCAGAGGAATCCAGAGCCCCTCAGCAAAGGAGGCTGGGCCCACCGACACCATATGTGTTAAAGACCCATTCCTCTCTCTTTGGATTTCCAGCCCCCACCTCCAGGAATATGCCCGTGAATACCCCAGCCCACTGCTCCCCTGCCTTTGAGAACAGTCTCTCCTTCCCACACTCACCCTGGTTCCTTGGATCTGCCATAACCAACCAGCCTATTCTTTCCTGCCTCTAGATCTCTGCCTGTGCCACCTGGAATGCCCTTTGTTTTCCCAATTAGAAAATTCCTACTGCCCTGGCCTGGTTGGCTCAGTTAGTTGGAGGAACATTGTCCCATATATCAAAAGGTTGCATGTTCAATTCCCGGTCAGAGCACATACCTAGATTGTGGGTTTGGTAGGAATGCTGCAGCATATGGGAGACAACTGATCATGCTTCTCTCTCACATTGATTCCCCTCCCCCTCAAATCAATAAACATATCCTCTGTTAAGGATTAAAAAAAGGGAAAAAGAAAACTCCTGCTCATCCTTCACAGCCCCAGCTCAAATGCTCCTCCTCCAGGAAGTCTTCCCTGACCCCCTACCCTAAAATAGAGCCTCTGTTCCCCACTCTAGGCTCCCACCTTGGTCTAAGTCTGTTGCCCTTGAAGGACAAGAGTTATGAGCCCTGACACCAAAGAGTCAGCCATATCATTGCTGTCCAACAAACATTTGTTGAAACAATCTCTTGATTGTGTCTTTATGCCCGGCTACAAACTATTTGGTTCCTTTTCCTGCCCTAGACTTTTTATATCCTCAGCTCCCTCCCTGAAAACTGAGGCCTGAAACTAGAGGGACAAGCGCTGATGGTGGAATTTCAGACAATGTGCCCAGGGAATGTTTGGTTTTCTTCCCTGCACCCCCTAGAACCAACTCTTTGCAGCTTGCTGTGGGTAGGCTGGTAGGCCCAAGAGTGGCTTTGAAATCCTAATCCTCAGGAGTCCTAGCATGAAGGGAGTTGGGAGGGGTGTCCAAAGGGCCCCAAGGCAAGGGGCTGAGGGTGGGGAGAATCTGGCAAAGGCAGGAGTCTTTCCCTCCACTGACATCCGCCTAGACCAGTCACGCCCCATTGGGGCTTCCTCAGCCTGGGGCACTTGGAGACAGACAAAGAGTGTCATGGAACACAAGGAAGGATGTTGGGAGGGAGCGGGCAGGGAAGGCAGGCAGGAGTGAGGAAAATCAGGGGTCTAGCCTCAGTGTCCCCATCCAGGCCCCTGGCCCTGCTCCCCAGATCTGGGCTGGTGGCCCAGCCTTGCAGGTAACCATCGGCCGGCTAAGCAGGGCCAATGGCACCACAGTACCTGTTGGTGCTTCCTGGGGAAAGGCAGTGGTGACAGAGACATCGGAGAGGGGCCATTTTCCCCTCCAATTCCACACTAAATCGGCCCACCGCCTGCGGCCCCCTAGGTCTGACGAATCCTAACCCCCACACCGCTCCTTTGAGACTATCCTGAGCAAGATAAGGCCTCTTTTAAAAAGCAAGAAAGAGAGGCATAGCCCCTTCTTCAAGTCCGGTTTTTAACCTTAAGGACCACCCCTCCAAAAGGTGTTCGCGCCCTCTTGTGGCTGAACAAGCGGCTCAAGGAGCCAAGAGAGCCCGGCCCTTACCGGAGGACACCGTGTCCCCGGCGGCGGCGGCGGCGGCGGCGGCGGCGCGCAGGGAACGCGGCTGGAACGCGCCACTGACAGATGTTTACTTCTGAGTGCAGCTGGGCTGCGACGGCAGCCCCCCGCCCAGGGTCTGCGGGATCTGGGTGCCCCCCACGGCTCCTCATGAACCAAAAGGCAGAAGGGGTGTCTGGGGCTCACCTTCCTGGAGGCTGGGGAGGGGATTCCGGCTGCCCCCGCTCCCACTCCTCTTCAGACGCACGATGGGGGCCGGGAGGACAGATAGATGTGCGACCGCCCCGTCGGACAGGGACTCCCCCAACCCCGCCAGATCCTGACCTGGAGAGGCGTTTAAGGTCCCCCTCCCCACCTTTCCCCTCTGCCAAGCACCGACCTGTTGCCCCCTGACCCCACCCTCATACCTAGGCCGGTTCTCGGCTCCAGCAGGGAAGGTACAGATCTACCCCGAGTCCCTAGAAGCCCCTCATGTGCCCCCTTACATGGGGCCCGTCCTCCCCTCCCCTCGGTCCCTTGTCCGCGCCTCGCTTGCCCCTGCTTACCTGCTGGGGCGCCGGACTACCCGTCAGTGGCGGCGGCGCCTGCCGCCCGCGCCGACCCCAGCCCCTGCCCCTGCCTCCGCGACCGCCATTCGGGCGGCCTGGGCCCGCGCCGCCTGGGGGGGCCCGGGCCTGAGGGGGCGGCCGCGGAGGGGGCGCGGCGCGGGCCGGCCCATGGGGCACCCTCGGGCTCGCTCAGCCGCGGGTTGCGGCCATCCCGGTTCGGCGGGGGCTGGGGCTGGGGGATGCCCTGGACAGCCTGCGGCTCGAAGGGCGCGGAGGGCGCACGGACGGTGCGGGCGACCTCGGGGCGCGGCGCTGGGTTCCGGGGCGGCAGTGAGAGGGGCCGGGGCGCTCTGAGCGGCTCCAAGGCGAGCTCCCCCGCCTCCTCCTCCGCGGACCGCTCGGCCGGCGCGGGGCCGGGGGCGGGGCCGGGGGCGGGGCCAAGGGCGGTGGCTCGGGTTTCCCGGGACTGGAGCAGTCCTTGCCCCGCCCCCATCCGATGGGGCCGAAGGGGCGCAGGTGCCAGGGGTCCCCGGCCACGGCGGCCCACTAGACGGCTATCTCCCCGCGCCCAGAGATCCCTGCCGCGCTCCTGTGGGAAAGCTCATCCCAAGGCACCTTTCCCCCCAGGGTGAGCCGCAGTGCCCCAGCGCCAGTGCCCGCAGCGGTCAGTCCTCCCTCCCCACAACTACACGAGGATCTGGCCTAGGTCAAACCTTCGAGTCCCTCCCGGTCCCCTTCGGAAAGCAAGGCCCCAAGAAGTCTCCTCACTAAGGAAGCCCCGAAGGGACCCTCAGATCAGCACCCTCTTCAATGAGCCGTTTCCCATTCTCCACTCCAGAGACCCCGACAGTGCATCTTTGGTAAATCTGGGGCTCCAAGACGCCCCCCTCGGTCCCCTTCGGGACAGTTAAGACTCACAATGGAATTGTAATTGAACTAGCTTTTTTTTTTTTTTAAGTGTCACAATTTTCCCCCAGCCCCGTAAGGATTGTAGGGTCCCCTAGTCTCTCCCTAGGTCCTCTTTCCAGAACGCTAACAACCTCTCCTAAGAAAACCGTCCCAGAGAACTGAGAGCCAATGTTTTTCCCTAAGACAGCGATACCCTAAGACTGAGGACCGCTGTCCACTGAGCCCCCAGCAACTGGTGGTTCCCTCCAATCTGGCCCCAGAGCCATGCCGGGGATCCCTTTCCCTCCCATGGCTCCCGGATTTCGCGCGTGGCTCCCGACGGCGCCCTTCTGGGCACCAAGACTCGATGCTGCTCCGCAACCACCAGTGAGCCCAAACCCAGTGTGTTACCTCCCCGACGGCTCCGTGTTCCCAAAGCGCCCCCTTGCGGCCTCAGACGACCAGAGGGAGGGCACGGAGGGGCAGGGTGGGCGGGGCTGGCATCGCGGTGGCTCCACCCGTCCCGGCCTAGTTAAAGAGGGACACCTCCCTGCAGCCCGCCCTCGGCTCCGCGCTCAAGCTCCTCCCGCACCGTCCAGGCCAGCGCCTGTGTTCTTGGGGCCTAGTACGCAAGCTTCTCACCCCTGTCGTCTGATTTCTTGGGGCCTCACTCTGGCCCAGGCCGCCTGCATTCCGCTGATTCCCGGCAGCTTGCAGTAATGAACATTAGACTCTCTCCCACCACCAACGGACACGTTACCCATGGGGCCATACAACGTGCGCTACTACGCAGTGTACATACACAGCGATGGAGGCCGCTCGGGCACCCTCACTTGCTGTACATGCGCTCATTCTAGTTTGGGCTGTCTGGGTATGCGTACAAGGCGTGTGCACGAGTAATGCAGGTGGGAATGTGATTTAGGGGGCTTGAAGGTGGGCGTGGATAAGCCTAGTGGCGGCGCTGTGGCTGCCGGGTCCCAGTCCAGGATGGAAAGAACAGGTAGGTGTCTGTGCTTTGTGTGGCTTTGGGCCGGTATGTGTCCCCGTGCCTCAGTTTCCCCATCTGTATTATTAGCAGATTCTCATAGGGTTGTAGAAAGGACCCGTGCCAGGAGCATGGTGAGCAACGTCCAAGTGTCTTTTTTTACTGGTGTTGCCAAGCACTCACCCTCAGAGACACCACACCCTCAGAAGGAAGGGGCACGGCCACACAGATAGTCTCCAAACCTTTGCTCCAAGCAGGGTTCTACCACCATGCCCGTTTTCACACACAAGTGCCATCCTCACACACAGTGGTCACAACCACCTACATCCTCCCGCTCGGAGATGCGCTGATGCTCACACTCATACCTATATTCTCACTTCGTCCTCATTTGGACACACTCCCACATGCAGACACAAAGCTCACACTGCTCCTACGCATGCACACACAGTTTTCCATTGAGACACAGACCCACATGATACTTATACATTTACCATCAGCCAACTGGTCTTCAGAGTAGCTGCAGGGGTCAAAGTGGGGCTGCTGGTGTACATGCGGTCGCACTTGGCACATTGTTACGCGACTCCTCTGTTGCCTGGTGCTGACACACACGCTAGTACACACACAGAGCTCACTCAAATACCCATAACACTCCCACACCGTCCTGAGCACAGATTACCTACACCATGGCCACACATGCAGAAGGAGTGTGGAGACTGTCGCGTGTGCACACATGCCAGTCTGGGAGGCACAGCTTCTCTGCACACATGAAGCCCTGCCAGGAACTCACCCCCACCCCTCCAGCCACATGAAGCTGTCACCAGCTGCACCGTGGCCACCTCCTGCTCACCCCACACCGCCTTTGTCCCCCTCCCCCTATGGTTGGAGGCCTTGGGGGAGGGTGAGTGCAGGCACATAGGGAGCAGGACACTCACATGTGCCCACCATGTGGATGTTCATAAAATGGTTGTCCTGGCAACAGCAACTTGAAAGACTTGGTTCTTCCTCTGGGGTGGGTAGAACGGAAGATAGGAGGTGGGGACACCAGGATCCACACCCACTTTCCACCATGGGCATGTGTGTCACACTCAAGTACACACACACTGATACAAACACATGTGGAGGAAACCCCATGACACTCACAACCTAGAGACCCAGCCCCGCTCAGGGCCCGCACCATGTGGTCACAGGAGAGACAGGTGTGAGACCCTCACACACCAGTGTGTTACTTCACACAGCCCAGTACCCCACCCTCTTTTTGTCACCAACCGACACACTTTTTTGGTGACACAGAAACCCCATCACACTGGCTGACTCACTGCAGACAGGAACTGGTGTGCATGCGGGCACCGCTGCCCCTTAGCCCTTACCCTCCCCAAAGGAGTTGTCTAGGTCTGGCTGCCCAGGAGGCCAAGTGCACCCAGAGACTGGTTCTATGTTCAGGAAACATGGGTATTTACAATGCTTTATTTTTAAACCTTTCTTGTCCCACACTGGGGCTCCTGCAAGACAGAGTGGGTGGAACTAAAAGCTCAGCCCATCGGTCTGAACTGTGGTCGCCTCCGGGCACAGACATGTGGAAACTGAGGGTTGGTGAGAAGCAGGGGGCATCCATGGGCACCTGGCCCCTATGACTGATTTGAGCCTGCTGACCCCAGGGTCAAGGCTGAAGCAGGGGTGGAACAGTGCAAGGGAAGCTGGAACCTAGGTTCTTTCACCTGCCTGTGGTATTTCTCCAGGAATTAGTCTTGTTCCTTCATAGCCTCCTGGGTTGTCTCCCCCAGGTAATTCTAGGCAACACGTCCCCCTACCCAGCCTGTCTGTGCCCACTTGGCAGTCTTGAAACTCAAGGATCAGAGAGGTCAAGATGCAGGCCCAAGGTCACACAGTAAGGAAAAAGCCCAAACCTGGGGTTGGATGACTCTGGAACATTAAGTCACTTCCCCCAGTCACTCCTCCACCTCTGTCCCCTGGGGCTGGCTCCCTGCCTTTCCTGGGCAGTCACTGCTCCCAAGGGGGATACTTTGTTCAAGAGTGAAGGCCCATGGGGAGGTTGTGGGAGGCTGGCAGCTGCTGGCCAAGACTCAGACTTGGCTGGTGGAAAAGTTTCCATCTTAGCATCAGGAACTGGTCCAGGCCCTGTGGGCCCAGGACTGTACTATAGAGCCCTCGGGGACCAGGCTTATAGGGGTGGTGGTGGCCCAGGACCCTCTGTGTCCTCTATCCCTCCAGCCTTCTCCAGCTGGAGCACTGGCCATCTCCACACACTAAGCATTATACCATCCCTCAATGTGCTTATGACCTAGCTTGCTGAACCTCAGCTTCTCCATCTGTGAAATGGCTCCCATTTTTGTTTTGTGCCCAGCACAGGCCCTCAGTGGTGGGTAGTGTTGCTCTCCAAGAGGCTCCCCCAAACTAGGCTTCAGAGCTCTTGATGTAGCAAAGTCATCCTCGCCCTGAGCTAGATGATGCTGAAAATGGGGAGAAAAGCCTTAGCCCACTGACAAGAGACAGAGCTGGACACACACACCTAGCTGGGGTCAGAGCAAGGGTCTCTGGTTCCAGAGGAGGCACTGCCCAGCCTCAGCCAGGATGAGGTCTTTGAGGCTTGTGGGAGGCAGGAAGGAACTGGCTAGTTCCAGGCGAGGATGGGAAAAGCAGGGATGATGTCCCCACAAGGGCCATTTACAGCCACAGGTCACAAGTCAAATGTCCTATCCCTGGAGGCTCTGGGTCAGCAAGGTGGGAAAGCCATCAGGGTGACAGGAGGGAGCTGGGTCAGGTGGGGTCCTGAGTTGTACAGTCACCTGTAGGGCAGGGCTGGAATGAGAAGTTTCCTAGGCTCATGGCAGCACAGACTCTCCCCCACCAAAGTCACAAATGTGTATTCGCAGAGACATACAATAGACATGGACACGCCCCAAAGTCGCTCATACACAGCAGTGACAGCTACGAATGTGTATGTACCACCACACACAGACACACAAAAGCAAAAGCCACAAACATACATACATATAGTCAGACACACACAAAAGTCACAAATACGTTGTCATACACATACAACAGACACGCAAACACAAAAGACACAAACTCAAAAGCACATAAACATGCTCATAGACACACACAGAGACACCCCCCAAAGTCATTCATACTCGTAGTCACAGCTGTGAATGGGTACACAGCATCACCCTCCCCCCCCCACACCCCCGCAGCCATACCAGCCACTGGGGTTCAGCAGCCCAGCAGCACATCCACCCTGGCACCCAGCTCTTAATTGCCTGTCTGCTCTGCTGTCTCACATCTTTGGCCACGAGCTGCCGTAATCCTGGCCTGATGTCCTGAAGCCAGAAGATAAGAGGCAGCTGCAGCCACAGATAAAGAAGGCACAAAATCCGGGGAGGGGGGCCCTGGCAGCAGTGGGCACCAAGCCCGTCTGCACCTGCCTCGCTGCTGCCAACCCTATGAGGCCTGGCTGAGAGAATGAGAGGAACTGAAAAAGAGCAAAAGAGAAATGGAGGGAAGGGATAGAGGGTAAGTTGGGGGCGGGGCAGAAAATGCAGAGTGACAGAGAAAAAGAGAAATGTGAAAGGAGGTGGTGAGACAAACATGGAGGGAAAGAGAAATGCAGAGAAGGAAAGAGATAGAGGGACACACAGAACAAAATGCAAAAAGAGGAATTTGGGAAAGAAACAGGAAGAATAAAAGAGAGACAGCCCTGGCCGGTGTGGCTTAGTGGATTGAGCACTGGCCTGCAAACCAAAAGGTCACTGGTTTGATTCCCAGTCAGGGCACATGCCTGGGCTATGGGCCAGGTCCCCAGTTTGGGGTGTGTGAGAGGCAACTACACATTGATGTTTCTCTTTCTCCCTCCCTTCCCCTCTCTCTAAAAATAAAATAATTAAAATATTTTTTTAAAAAAGGAGAGACAGGCAGAGAATGCTAATGAGTGACCAGGCACCAGCTGCCTCCCCCAGCCCTGCCACACCCCTATCTGGGTGCCTCAGTCTCTCCATCTGTCTCTTTTATGCTTTGGAGAAAGACTCAGGCCTGGTTCAGGGTGGAAGAACAACTTCCTTAATGTCCCTAGACTCTCCAGGGTGACACCTGAAAGGCCTCAGCCTTTGCTACAGCCTCAGTGAGGTGGGACCCTCTAGACCAGGTCATACCCTCTGTGTCTTCCCAGCCACAGTAAGATGTATTCACTCAGGAAGTGTTCATTGAGCACCTACTATGTGCCAGGCCCTGTGCTAGGTGCCAGGGACACAGAGTGACCGGGGTACCCCAACTCCCACCCTCTCTGGGGTCACAGTCCAGTGGGGAATATGGTTGTATGGCAGGAAGCTTCCAGGATGATCAGAAGGGTGACGGGGGACACTCAGGTAAAGGCAGAGCCTATAAGGAGCACGAGGCCCACCCCAAGCAGGGGACTGTCAGAGAGCTTCCAGAGGAACAGGGGATGAGACCTGAAGTGTAAGAGTAGTTGAGCAAGGTGACTGGGACCAAGGGAACAGACTTCCTGGAAGAGGGAAGAGCATATGCAGACTACAAAGTAAGACTGGCTCGTGGGAATTCTGAAATGAACTTGGTGATTGAGGTAATAAGAGATGAAGCTGGGAAAGGTGGAGAGGTGGATCATGCAGGAACTTGGGGGCCAAGGTCCAGGGCTGGGATGGTAGGAAACCATGGAAGACTTGGGAGCAGGGGAGGGCCATGGTTATATGTGTTTTAGAAAGAGCTGTGGGAAGCTGGGCTGTTGGGGGCAGGGTGAGAAGACACTGAGGCCTGGAAGAGTGACAGGAGAAGAGACTGACTGGAGACTCTAGAGGGAAAGTGGGCAGGAAACTAGGGGGTGGCAGAGAACCCAGGCTGATGCCCTGGTCTCTGGCTCAGGACTGTGTGGGTGGCAGTCCCTGGGCAAGGGACCGCTACAGCCTGTGGATTCACGTGAAAGTGGGATAAATTCCTGTTCCTTCCACGTAAGGTCAGAGAGAAAATGAGTTCAGGCATGAGAAGGGGACACAGCAAGTGTTCAATAATAATTTTGCTATTGGTAAAAAAAGATTATACTATTAAAATAATATAATAAGTAATGAGCAATTAACAGTATGCCATTAATATTAATAACATGTTTATTAATGGCCAGGCTCCTTCTTACAGGAAGCCTTCCTGGCCCTACACAGAGCAGGCCGGCCATCTACAGGGAGAGCCAAGGAACCCTGGGAAAGCTCTTCTGGGAGCCTGAGGCCCAGAGAGGGGTGGCGAGATTCCTGAGGTCGCCAGAAGTGGGCCTCAGTTTCCCCATATCTGTCCAATTGTCTCCCCAGACTGGTCGTGAGTGCCGGTGGGAGGACAGGGAAAACTGGTAGAATCTCGGAGGCAGTGGGAAGGAGAAGTGAGTTCTGGTCCTTGGAAGTGAGTAAAGGGGGGCTGGGCAAAAAGTCTCCCAAGGACCGCAGCACTTTCCTCCGGTTTACGATTCCCCGATTCCACTGTTTTACTCCCAGATTGTCCTACAGAGGGCAGCCGAGGCCAGAGATGAAGGACAAACTTGCCCCCCCCCCCCCCCAATCTATTTTCTCCCAGGTCTTTGAAAAGCTAGTTGCGCGCCCATTGTGGCCTCAAGCAAATCCTTTCCCTCCTGGGTCCTCAAGTTTCCTCACCTGTTACGCAAGGAACACAATCCCGGCGTCACGTCCCTCCCCTGAGAAAGTTTTGTCGAGTTGAGTAGTGAAATGCAAGGAAACCGAAGGGGTTGGTTGTTTCCACCCGGCACTGGGTTCACTAATTCAGGGCAAGTAAAAGTAATGAAGTAATAAAAACTGGAGTCGTTAATATTTATTGATGTTATTTATTAAATTCTTCCTTCAAAAAGAGATATTTTTTATCAGCCCCATTTTTCTGATGAAGAAATGGAGGCACAGAGAAATTAAACAACAATATTCCCAACTGGTGAATGGAAAGACTGGGATTCACACCTGGCAAACCGAGTCCAGAGCCCTGAAGTCTCTGCTGCATCAAGCTTCTTCCCGAAACTGGGAGCTTTAGGCGGGATACAACAGGGCGCAGTGGAGACTGTCACAAATAGTGAATAGATTCTGATCTCCTGAGCTGACAGCCCTCCCACATCCCTCGGAGTAAAAGCCCAAGTCCTCCCAGCAGCCCACAGGCCCTGCACGTCTCCCCCGCCCCCTGCACTCTCCTCCTCCCTCTCCACCCCTCGCCCACCCTGTTTCGACCACTCAGGGTTAGCTGTTTTTGCAACACGCCAGGCTTGGTCCTACCTCAGGGCCTTTGCACTGGCTGTTCCACCCACCTGAAATATTTAAACAAGCAAAACAAAAAACAAAAAACAAAAACGGAAAAACAGAACAGTTCTGTGGGCCGACTGCTGTCCGCGGGAGATCAGTTTCCTAGCCGCTCGCAGATTACTTAAATTCCCCAACTCCATCCCGCGGAGGGCTCGGTAGCAAACAGACCCCAAGGCCCCGCCCCCACGCAAGCTCCACCCCTGTCACGACAACGTGCGTACAATGGCGTCACTTGGAGCGACTCGGGCAAGTGCACTTCCCCAGCAAGAACGACGAGATACACGTGCGACCCGGAAGGTCTTCTCGCTACACTAGAAAGCAGGCGTGAGGGGGGGCCGATGGCGGAGGGTGCGGTGGAGGCCGCAGCAGAGAATGGTGGCGGTGGCGACTCAGGAGCCGGCGCGCTGGAACGGGGAGTGGCGCCAATTAAGTCTCAGTGAGTCGTCGGGATCAGGGGAAAACTTCACGGAGCCTTCCCGGCAGCCGTAGGGCGCGTCGAGCGGTGCATGCCGGGAGATGGGGTATCCCAGGGCGGGAAGCTGGTAAGCTTCTCTGGTCTGGGCCGTTCCTCATCCGTAGCGGTACCCGAGATAGCGCACGTTGGGGGCTGTCACCTACACGCAGGACGCCACGGGGCTTGCTGGCGTGGGAGGAGTTTGAGGCGGCGAGGGCCACAACGCCCGCTGGGGACCGTAGTCCCAGCGTGGGTCAGCGACAGCGCAGGTGCGCTTCCAGGCTGCCAGTTACCGAGGCTGGGAGTTGCGTCCGAAGTGGGCACCGCGGGGCAGGCTGGGGCCGACAGGTGTGCTGGGAAATGGAGTGGCTGTGGTCCCCGTTGCGAGGCATGCTGATACCTGTAGTTTATTTTAGCCTCACGTGGCCAGGGGTTTTCATGCCTGATGTCTGTCATTTGGCTTAACATTTCGGCTGGTGGCGACCCAAAGATAAAATCGGCCCTGCCCGTGGACTTGAGGTGCTTCCAGGCTGGCAGATGCCCTGTTGGCAGTAGTGAGCCCCCCGTCAGCAGAAGCGTGTGAGCCGAGACAAGTGCTCCCCCTGGCGCGCGGGAGGGACTCCCCTAGCTGCCCCCCTTCTCCCACTTCCTCTGCCGGCAGGTACCTCACCACCAAGGAGCAGTTCCATGACTCCCTAGAAGCCGGAAGGCGGAAGCCCAGCCAGGACAGCGAGGCAGGGAGCCCTGACTGTGACCTGGCCAGGCCTGAGGCCAAGCGGGCCCGCCTGGAGGACGGGCAGCCGGGAGGCCCCGCCGCGGAGGCGGCCGAGCTTGGCGAGCGTCCTCCGGCTCCAAAGAGAGCCCGCGGCCAGAACAGAGGCCGGGCCCACGTGAAGCCCACCCGCTATGAGGAGAACAGGCTCTGCCCCTCCCTGGTGCAGGTCAGTGTCACGGCACCACGAAGTCCCAGGAGCCTTTGGTCTGAGCCCCTGTCCCCCGTTCAGTCCTCGTGGCGTTGCGAGTCAATAGCGTCAGGCTTCCCGGTTTCCAGGTGAAGGAACCGAGGCCCAGGCGGTTACCGACTTGCCCGAGGACGGGCGGCCAGGAGGAGGGGGTCTCCTCCAGGGCCTGGCCGCCAGCCTCTCCGTTTCCCTGCAGGAATCGGCTACTAAGTGTTTTTTTGGCGACCGCTGTCGCTTCCTGCACGACGTGAGCCGTTACCTGGAGGCCAAGCCAGCTGACCTGGGCCCGCGCTGTGCACTCTTCGAGACCTACGGCCGCTGCCCCTATGGTGTGACCTGCCGTTTTGCGGGCGCCCATCTGGGGCCCGAGGGCCAGAACCTGGTGCAGGAGAAGGCGATCCAGGCCCCGCCTGTCCGAAATGGCTTGGACAAGGCTCTGCAACAGCAGCTGCGAAAGCGCAAGGTCCGCTTTGAGCGAGCTGAGCAGGCCCTGTGCCAGCTTGGCAAGGGCGCCCGGCCCGGCCCCACCCCTTCTGCCCCAGGGCCGGACAGCGGTGACAGCCAGCAGGCCCCCTCCTGCAACCCCACGCAGACCTGCGGGCCCCTGACGGATGAGGACGTAGTCAGGCTGCGGTCGTGTGAGAAGAGGCGGGTATGGGTCACAGGCTTCCTGTTGAGGACACTAGCATGTGGGGAGCAAAGGGAGCTGGATACGTACACTCCGAGCCCCAGAGAGTTAGGGATGAGGCAGAGGGAAGCAGTGGGAAAGGCTTCCTGGAAGAGGGGGCATTGGGACTGGGGTTTGAGAGTTGCCTAAAAGCTATCCAGGAGAGAACGTGGAGAAAAGGACATTTCTCATAGACAGATTGGTTGATACTTTCAAAAGCCAAGAGGTAAAAGGGTGCTGGGTTGGAGGGGCAGAGCAAATCATGGTCTAGATTGTGGGGAGAAGGGAGGCCTCAAAATCCTGGTCGGAGAGGAAAGCCTTGCTGTGTTTTCTTTCTTTCCAGCTTGACATCAGTGGCAAACTGTACCTGGCCCCCCTCACCACGGTAGGGCCCATGGGGGGTGCCGGGGGCGGGTGGCAGTGGGGTCAGCCCAACAGTAGCCAGGCCCTGCTGGTCTCAGGTTGGCCTTTTGAATGCATTAGCCATGTAGAGGCATGTGTCTGGGGCACCCATCAGTTATTTGTGTCCCCAGTGTGGAAACCTGCCTTTCCGGCGAATCTGTAAGCGCTTCGGGGCTGATGTGACATGTGGGGAGATGGCCGTTTGCACCAACCTGCTGCAGGGCCAGACATCTGAGTGGGCCCTGCTCAAACGTCACCAGTGTGAGGACATCTTTGGTGTTCAGGTTGGTGCTACCCTGAGGGAGGGAGGAAGGGAGAAGAGGCTTTCAACTGCCTAGATGTGGAACAAGGTTCAGGGTAGGTTCTGGATCCCAGGACTGCCTAGTCACCTCCCAGATCTTCCTTGCCTCTGCCATGGGCCATGAGCGCCAGCCTGATGCACCTCCAAGGGCTGATGGCCTTGGCATGGGGCCAGAACAGGGATGGTCCGAACAGGCCCCTCACCAGCTGTGCTCTGCCACCTACCACAGCTGGAGGGTGCCTTCCCTGACACCATGACCAAGTGCGCTGAGCTACTAAACCGTACCATCGAGGTGGATTTCGTGGACATCAATGTTGGCTGCCCCATTGACCTTGTGTACAAGAAGGTAGCAGCCATTCAGCCCTCGACCCTCAGAGTGGGTAGAGTGTGGATGGGTTGAGGGGCTGGAACCAAGCTTTGCTCTTGCCGTGTGGCCCCTGTGCCTTAGTTTCCCCATTTGTACAGCAAGGATAGCAAGAGATGTCAGGCCCAGTGTGGGTCCGGGCCTCCCTTGCTTCAGCTGATCATCTCTCCCAGGGCGGGGGCTGTGCCCTCATGAATCGCTCTAACAAGTTCCAGCAGATCGTTTGTGGCATGAACCAGGTACGCCTCAAGATGTCCCCGCCTTTTCCTCACACAACCCTGGGCCCTGCTGATCACACTTATCCCCCTTGCCCCCCAGGTGCTTGATGTACCACTGACAGTGAAGATCCGCACGGGCGTCCAGGAGCGTGTGAACCTGGCACACCGGCTGCTGCCCAAGTTGCGGGACTGGGGGGCAACCCTGGTCACGGTGGGTCTCAGGGTATAGCGGGTATGGGGGATATTCCAGCAGTCCTTTCTAATGGTCTTTCTCCTTCCCTCCTCCCTTTTCATTGTTGTTCTCCCTCCAACCTATCTGTCTCAGCCTGGGTCTCTCTGGGCTCTCTCTCTTTCTCTCTCCCATCTCTCTCTTTCTGTCTCTCTCTCTGATGCTGCATCTCCCCGGGCCTCCCTCCCTCCCCATGTGGCCACTTCTCCTCTAGCTCCATGGCCGCTCTCGGGAGCAACGGTACACCAAGCTGGCCGACTGGCAGTACATCAAGCAGTGTGTGACGGCAGCCAGCCCCATGCCCCTGTTCGGTGGGTTTCCTGCCACTCAGATTAGTCCATGCCCTGTCAAAGGCCACGGACACACCTCTGGCCCGCGTCCTACCCGTTGCCCCTCCTTGCCCCAATGAGGGCTGCTGGGTTGGCACACACTCCCAAGAGCTGGCCTTCTTACCTGTGTGTAGCTCGCTGAGTCCCCTGTCTTTGTTCCTTAGGAAATGGGGACATCTTATCGTACGAGGATGCTAACCAAGCCATGCAGACTGGTGTCGCTGGAATCATGATTGCCCGGTACGTGGGGGGATGGAGAGCTATCTGGAGCTGCCCTTGAGGCCTGGCCTGCACCTTGGGGAAGGGGAGGCTGTGTCTGAGCTTTGTCACTCTTGTCACAGTACTCCAGCCCAACTGTTTCACCCCTTAGTCCCCTTTGTTCCCAGCAGATACTTGTCTGTGCAGAGTGATGGCAGGGCTACAGCTGGTAGGGGCAAGAAGGTCTGGAAATTTCTGCAGCTGTGGGCTTGGGGTTGTGAGTTAGAATTCTTAGGGCTCAAAGGTTGTATGAGCATAGCTGGCGTGTCTGGGACTGTGGGTCCTCTGACCACTCTCCCCTACCCCACAGTGGTGCCCTGCTCAAGCCGTGGCTGTTCACAGAGATTAAGGAGCAGCGACATTGGGACATTTCATCATCTGAGCGCCTGGACATCCTGCGGGACTTCACACACTATGGCCTGGAGCACTGGGGCTCGGACACACAGGGTGTGGAGAAGACCCGTCGTTTCCTCCTGGAATGGCTCTCCTTCCTGTGCAGGTGGGCATGGAGCAGCCAGGTAGGGGTGTTGTGGAGTGCCAGCCTGGCCATACCTGTCGCCACTTGCCTGTAGGTATGTGCCCGTGGGTCTGCTGGAGCGGCTCCCACAGAGGATCAATGAGCGGCCCCCCTACTACCTGGGCCGTGACTACCTGGAGACACTCATGGCCAGCCAGAAGGCAACCGACTGGATCCACATTAGGTGCCTGGGAATGGAGGAGCTGGGGGTGGGGGACATGCTGGGGTAGGGGTGCCTCAGGCCCCAGGACTTACCCTGCCTTCTGCCTCCCTCCTCACAGTGAGATGCTGCTGGGACCCGTGCCGCCCAATTTTGTCTTCGTGCCAAAACATAAGGCCAATGCCTACAAGTAGCCGCAGGGGTGAGAAAGGCATCAGGGGTTCCCCTTAAAGTGTGAGAAGACAATAAACTATTCTTTTAAAACTCAGGCCCTTTTGTGACCTCATTTAGGCTGCCCCTTCCTGCCCCTGGGAGCTCTTCCTGGACATCTGCCTGTCCCTGTCCCCAGCAGCTCCCTTCCTTCCTTGCTCATTCCCTAGAGTCTCCTGGCCACCCCTGTAGGGCCAGCCCCAGGCTAGCCACAGCTGGTGCCCAGAGAGGCCTTGACCACAGAGGAGCACTAGGGATTTTAGGGGTTGGCGAGGAAGGGTCCTTGGCTTGCTGGGGTGTGGATCAGGGCAGGCTGCCTGAAGGAAGGGGCCAGAGAGCTTTCAGGTGGGCATTGCTGGTAAAGGCGTAAGGCAGCACATTATGCCCAGGGTTTGCCCAACATTATGTGACACATGTCTCTGGCTGCCTTGGTTTTCCCTCTGTCCCTGTCCACCCTCCCCCATCTCTAATACCCGGAATCCTGACCAGTGGGAGGACCATAGGCTGGAACCTGCCGCCAGGAGTTACCAGGCAAACAGAACTCTGTGTGACTTCTGAGCCTGTTCTCCAGGTGAGGGGCCTGTGCTCCCACCTGCCACCCTCCTGGCCTGCCTGAGCTGGGTCCCCCACCTTCCCATGCAGCATCCCAAACTCTTCTACACTACTGCAGCTCCTCAAGAAGGTTTCAGTCCCCGGGGCCTGGATGCCACTGAGGGGCTGGGTAGCCAGCCCACTCCAGCCTGCACAGAGCCTCTTCCTGCTGTGGGTATGAGTTGCAGTGTTGGGGGCAAGGGGCACCTGACTGGGTGGGGGACCTCGGCTCTGCCTATCAGCTTCAGGACCCCACCTACCCACATGACCTTGTTCACAGGGTCCTCTAACCTGTTTCACCCCCCAGACCTGGAGAAAGAGGTGTTTCCAGCCCCTCCAGCAGGTACCAGTCTCTGTCCAACCCTTGATAAAGTCCCAGGAGTGGGTTGGAGTGGGTAGGGCCATCTTGCCTGTCCCGCAACGGCTCCCCAAAGGTGAGGTTTGTGTCCCTGTTTCCTAAAGGGGCCCCCAGACCAAGGTGTGCCCCTAGACAAGACCCTGAAGACAAGGCCTGTGGCTCTTGTTCCCCAAACCCAGACTTATGTCCATAGGCCCCCGGATTTGGGCCATGCTTCCTCCACCACCCCAGATTGCCTCCCCCATGTATGTGGTCCTAGTCCTGCCCCTCTCAGGGCCACCCCTCCTGGGCCCACAGGTTTCCAGATGGCGCCCTGCGGCTGCTTCTTTGACCCCCGCATTTACCGAATCGAGTGGGCCACCACTGACTTCGGCCAGTCATCCCTGTACAAGCTGGCAGCAGTGGGGGGTGGGGTGCCAGCTGGGGGCCCTGCCTCATCGGGCACCTACCTCCTAGAGTCCCAGCACTACCTCAAGGCCTCAATACCGCCTCTGCCATACCCCCATTTCCAGCCAGCACCTGGGGGTCCCCAGTACCTCATGCCCTACTACCCACCTGAGGGGCCTGGGGCCAGGTCTGAGGCCCTGGGCTTTGTGGGGGAAGGGGGGGGCCCTGCCTTTGTGGAGCTTCCCCCACCTCTGCTCAAGGAAAGCCTGGTACCCCTGCCACCCCCAGTACCCTCCAAGGAAAATAAGTTGCCCTCTCTTCTCATCACACTGCCCACGGAGGCTGCTCTGCCTGCTGGGGCCTATGGCCACCTTAAGGGTCGTCTGAGTCAGTGTCACAGGCCTGGGGAGCCCCTGGCCTCTGCTGCCAAGGAGCTGCAGGGCAATGGCACCAGGCCAGGCCTGCTGTACCCACCAGGCCCTGGGGACTCCAAGGTGGCCGAAGCAGAGGCAGCCTCATTGGGGGGTGGTGAGAATAGGTCCCCAGAGGCCACCAGGGCGTTTGTGCTGCCTGAGAAGGTGCTGCTGGAAGACGCCATGAAGCTCTTCGACTGCCTGCCGGGTGGTGCCGAGCCTGAGCGGTCTCTGCGCAAGGCCCCTGGGCCAGCCCTGCCTGACAGCGGGGGCGGTGGGGACGATTCCTCCAGTGACATCCGTTCGCTGCACCTGCCAGATGAGTTGCTGTCCTTCGACTACAATGTGCCTGAGATCCTGGACACTGTATCCAATGTGGACTACTTTTTCAACTTCAAGGCCCTTGATGAGGAGCCACCACCCTGCCCAGGGCCCCCTGCCACCACCACTGTGACCCCTGTGCTTCGGGCTGAGCCCCCTGGCAAGAGAAAGTCCAATGCCTCAGCCACCAGAAGGGGGCGGCAAGGAGGCAAGAGTAAGCAGGCCGTGGGCCTGTCCAGCACCCCCTCCCCAGCACCCAGGTAGGACCTGGGAGCCACCCCCCATTAAAGCAGATTTAACATCTCAACCCAGTGTCTGCTCAGTGGCCATGGGGGGCAGTAGCCCAAGGGCAGGCGTGGAGAGCTGTCCCCTCACCTGCTCCATCATCCAGTGGGCCCTGAACCATGTGGGGAGGCCCTGCAGGCGCCCAAAATCTTCTTGTCTGGCTTCCACATTGAGCTGAGGAGCCCTCAGCTCTGGAGGATTCTAAATCCATCCTGGCAATAGAAAATTAGCTGGCAGGGAAGGGGTGCTTTGGGAAGGTGGGGAGACACCACTGAATCCTGCACTGTAAGGAATCTTCACCTCCATGTTTGGTGGGGGAAGTTAAGGCGGCCCAGAAAAAGGCAGGAATTTGCCTGGAGGGAGACACATCGGAAGCAGGGTGGACGGTGGGAGTGGCCCCCAGCACCCCCGCTCCTGTCCTCTTGAAGCCATAAGTGGTGGAGGTAGGGAAAGACCTGGGAGGGGTTTGTAGCTGGGCGCTGCCTTAGCCCACCTGTCAGGGGTGGGTGAGAGGCATGGGGGAGCCCATGGTGCCTGGGGAGGACCCCCTGCTGGTTTACGTGTACATGAGGAGCAGGTGCTGGATGGGCGGTGAAGGCACCTGCTAGCGTGAGGATGGGGGCTGAGCAAAGAGGTGGGAGGTGGTGCCCACTTGGCACAAAGGTGGCCCGAAATGGGCCCACTCATGGTGAGGGTGAGCCCAGTGCCCCTGAAACCCTGGTGATGGTCTGAGACCATGGGGGGCAAGTCTGTTCCAGGAAGGGCATTTGTTCAGACCTGGAACACTGGGTCCCCTCATTGGGCCCAACACGTGGGTTCTGCATCCTAAGGTAGCAGCCACAGGAGAGCCCGGACTTTGGATGTTCATGTGTTAGGTTTTAAAGCACATAGATGAAACAATCTTGTCTCCTGTAGACGCCTCTGCTTTGCCCTGGTCAGAACCTCTAACAGAACACATTGCTGTCTTACCCTTTCCTGAGGCCTGCCTGCCACCCCACTGTGTGCCTGTGCTGGTCTGTTTCACCCACTCCTTTTTTTTAAATCCTCACCTGAGGATATTTTTCATTGCTTGGTTGGTTGCCTTATCGTATATGTCCTGACCAGGAATCAAACTCACGACCTTTTGGCCAGCCTACAGGACAGCACTCAAACCGACTGAGCCACACAGCCAGGGCTCACCCAGTCCTGTTGATTGGCGTGTGGGCTGCCCCCCTTCTGACTGTTAAAGCCAATGGAGGTGCTGTCATTCAGAGGAACTCTGACACCAGCATATCAAAGGAGGCAGAGCAGTGAAGGTAGGCATAGGTGTTTGGAAAAGATGCTCATGCTGCCTGCTTGTTTTACATACATTTTATCTTAAGGCAACTCAGCCTCTGTAGTGCATGCTCAGCACCTACGCCGGAAAAACACACAAGACTTTCTACATTTTCTGCGCAGACTGACCCAGAACGCTTTGAACCTGTGGCCCTGCTCCATGTGCAGTAGTTGAGGGATTATGTAGGCCAGCCACACAGAGAGCAGGATGGTCAGCATGAGCAGGATTATCATGGGCACTGTTGGCATGAAGGACAGGGGGAAGGCCCCATACACGTAGATGCTGAAGGTGGTGTCCAGGTGACAGTAGCTGCAAGGGGTGGGTGGGGAGAGGCCATGGGGCACTGCCTTCCAGGGCCCACCTTCACCCAGCAAACATATTAAAACTAAGATCAGGGCCCTCAGCTGGTGACCCAGGACACAGAGTTCAATTTATATCTACTTAAACTTTTATCCATTCTATGTCTGCCTCCTTGTTGTGTATTTTGGCAGCGGTCATATTTTTCTCCCAGTACCTCTAGGCTCCCCTCCTCTATGGAATAGGTGTGCCCCTCCTTGCCCAGGTTCCATCCTAGTGTGAAAGCAGAGTGCGAACAGGACAACAGTCACTGGCATCTGTGAGGCTGGTGGCCAGCAGGAATGTAGCAGATGGGCAGGAAGGATGTCCCAGGAGAGGGGGGATGGGAGAACTCACTGAGGGCTCTGCTGGAAACTGGGTACCGGAAGAGGAGGTGACAAGTCTCATAGATAGTCCCCTTTCTCCTCTGGATGTCCCCACCTCTCTGCCTTCTTCTGCCCAGGGTCATTTTGGAGCCAGTCTCTCTGGTCCAGGGTCTGGATCCCCTAGGGAAGACAGAGTCTCCACATGCTTTTGGGGGTGGGGTTTGTGTCTGTCTTGAGGGGATAGATGAGGGGAGGAGAGATGGCCCCCCATAATCTCCTTCCCAGTGGGAGATGCTGATGATTTAGAAAAGCACAACGGATGTGACTTAGGAGCTTCTCAGCCTTCATGGGTAGTAAGTATTTAACAACCAGCTCTGGGGTAGGGCTGGGGGAGTATGATTGGTAGTGTGTGCTGATTTCCCTGGTGTGGATACTCCTGCCATGGCCAAGTTTAAGTCAACTGCCTCACAGAATCCCTGAACATTTCCGAGTCGGCTCCTTCACACTAGCAGACATGACATGAGGGGGTGACTCTGGTCCCCTGGGGGCAGGCTCATGGCTCCTCCAGTGCCCAGCATGGGCTCTGAAGAGGATTTATTTAGCGAGCAAACAGTTGTCATCCATGACTTAAAATATCCCTTCCCGGGGACTATCTGGGCTATTGGGCAAATGCTGGTTTATGCAAGACTTTCCAAGGTGAGGAGGGAAAGTGGGTCCCTTCCACGTGTACAGCGTGCCCCAGGAAAGCCAACCATTTCCAGAGACCTGGACACAGGGTGATTCCCCTCACCCCACTCACCTGTAGTATGGATCCACAATAGAAATATAAAAGATATAGATTCCGTTCCTTTGGTTGAAAGCGACCTTGTTTTCTGTTCGGCCTCCCAAGATCTGATACTGGGCGTTTGGCCATTTCAAGGGAGCATCATCTTTGGGCTCGAGGCAACTTACGTAGTTCTGAGGAGGACAGGGGTATGCCCATTGGCCTGGTGGCTGGGGAAAGCCATGCCAGTGCCCACCGAGGCTCTCTGCCCAAACACTTGTGGTTCGGGTCAGGGGCCTGTGCTCGCCGGGTGGGCTGGTTCCTGATCCCTGTAGAGGAGGCTGTGGATGGGTATTACTTAGGCTTCACCCCTTCCCCTTCCTTCCGGAGCTCATGCAGCATTAGGAGTGCAGAGACACAGAAATTGGTTGTACGCTTTAAAACGGTTGTGTCATGTGAAATTCTAGCTCATTAAAAAGAATAACAGTGCTCGCTTCGGCAGCACATATACTAAAATTGGAACGATACAGAGAAGATTAGCATGGCCCCTGCGCAAGGATGACACGCAAATTCGTGAAGCGTTCCATATTTTTCAGAACCAAGTATATGAATACAAGGAATAGGCCTTCAGTGGTCAGGGGAACGGGGTAGGGGGGAGGGAGAGGTAGAGGCAAAGATGGGGAGCAGCTTAGACAAGAACCTAGTATAAAGGAACCATGGACATGGACAACAGGTGGGATTGACTTTGGGGGGAATGGGTGGGTGGGTGGGGGGACAGAGGGGAGCAA